>OU342605.1:331487-382974 GCA_910589645.1 Tinea semifulvella
ACTAATTGACCAGCTTGTCACATTAATACATAGCAAGGGGATGTTAGGTAGGTACAAACATTTACATATCGAACCCAAATACTAATTGACCAGCTTGTCACATTAATACATAGCAAGGGGATGTTAGGTAGGTACAAACATTTACATATCGAACCCAAATACTAATTGACCAGCTTGTCACATTAATACATAGCAAGGGGATGTTAGGTAGGTACAAACATTTACATATCGAACCCAAATACTAATTGACCAGCTTGTCACATTAATACATAGCAAGGGGATGTTAGGTAGGTACAAACATTTACATATCGAACCCAAATACTAATTGACCAGCTTGTCACATTAATACATAGCAAGGGGATGTTAGGTAGGTACAAACATTTACATATCGAACCCAAATACTAATTGACCAGCTTGTCACATTAATACATAGCAAGGGGATGTTAGGTAGGTACAAACATTTACATATCGAACCCAAATACTAATTGACCAGCTTGTCACATTAATACATAGCAAGGGGATGTTAGGTAGGTACAAACATTTACATATCGAACCCAAATACTAATTGACCAGCTTGTCACATTAATACATAGCAAGGGGATGTTAGGTAGGTACAAACATTTACATATCGAACCCAAATACTAATTGACCAGCTTGTCACATTAATACATAGCAAGGGGATGTTAGGTAGGTACAAACATTTACATATCGAACCCAAATACTAATTGACCAGCTTGTCACATTAATACATAGCAAGGGGATGTTAGGTAGGTACAAACATTTACATATCGAACCCAAATACTAATTGACCAGCTTGTCACATTAATACATAGCAAGGGGATGTTAGGTAGGTACAAACATTTACATATCGAACCCAAATACTAATTGACCAGCTTGTCACATTAATACATAGCAAGGGGATGTTAGGTAGGTACAAACATTTACATATCGAACCCAAATACTAATTGACCAGCTTGTCACATTAATACATAGCAAGGGGATGTTAGGTAGGTACAAACATTTACATATCGAACCCAAATACTAATTGACCAGCTTGTCACATTAATACATAGCAAGGGGATGTTAGGTAGGTACAAACATTTACATATCGAACCCAAATACTAATTGACCAGCTTGTCACATTAATACATAGCAAGGGGATGTTAGGTAGGTACAAACATTTACATATCGAACCCAAATACTAATTGACCAGCTTGTCACATTAATACATAGCAAGGGGATGTTAGGTAGGTACAAACATTTACATATCGAACCCAAATACTAATTGACCAGCTTGTCACATTAATACATAGCAAGGGGATGTTAGGTAGGTACAAACATTTACATATCGAACCCAAATACTAATTGACCAGCTTGTCACATTAATACATAGCAAGGGGATGTTAGGTAGGTACAAACATTTACATATCGAACCCAAATACTAATTGACCAGCTTGTCACATTAATACATAGCAAGGGGATGTTAGGTAGGTACAAACATTTACATATCGAACCCAAATACTAATTGACCAGCTTGTCACATTAATACATAGCAAGGGGATGTTAGGTAGGTACAAACATTTACATATCGAACCCAAATACTAATTGACCAGCTTGTCACATTAATACATAGCAAGGGGATGTTAGGTAGGTACAAACATTTACATATCGAACCCAAATACTAATTGACCAGCTTGTCACATTAATACATAGCAAGGGGATGTTAGGTAGGTACAAACATTTACATATCGAACCCAAATACTAATTGACCAGCTTGTCACATTAATACATAGCAAGGGGATGTTAGGTAGGTACAAACATTTAGTAGCATCATTCGGTTTATTTACGATAACCGGCCGTCAGGGTTGCAGAAACGATGATTAAAAAATCCATGATCAACATTTTGACATACGTCTCGTGATTGGTAGTGAGCTGGTCACTTGGTATCATCCCTCTCGCTCGCACAATCCCATATTTTCAAATATTTTTCAAATCTGAGTGTGCTTTTGAGAAATTACCTTTCTAGAAAATTTAATTACGAAATACCTTACATCAAATTTTATAAAAATCAAATAACAGTTGTAGGGACGAAATTCAGTTGCTTTTGTTGTTGGTGCTCGTATCTGGCTTTCCATAAGGTGGACCTAAGTCCACATGTCCTGCTAATATGAAAAAAAATAATTTAACATTGACTAACATAAGTGAGCTTTTTTAAAATGACGTGATGTAAGTATTCATTTAAGCATCTAGTATATAGAAGATGCGATGTCATGTCGCAATAGATTATAGCAACAAGTTAAACTGTCTATGTGTATGTATCTAAAGGTATGTAAAGGTATGTAAAGGCCCTAAGTACTTGGCTATTTATAATAGATCATCAATTACCTTTTAAGGTGACCACAGACATGCCTTATTATCTTTTTTTTTCTATCTTTCTATTACCACAGTCCCTAGAAAACCTCAATTGTTGGAGATGGGCCTTCCAAATTTCTGGAGAATTTGGCCTACTCCCGCGCGCAGTGACATTAGTTTAGTTTTAATGACATTTATTAACGAATCCTCAAGTCGGTATATGTGGAACCGGGACCGACGGCTTAATGTGCTCTCCGAAGTATGGAAACGGTGGTGTTGTAAATCTATTACAAATACGTACGTAATAAAAGTTTATTCCTCATTGGTGAATTTAGACTCGGAGGTACCGGGTTCGATTCCTGGTCGGGACACAAAAATATTTATTAATTTAAATAAATACATTTAATTCATATTTAATTTATTTGTGATATTTCTCTCCTTTGGTACGCTGGAGACATCGATGAGCTTGCCACTTGTCATGATTGGCCGGCAGTAAAGTTGGCTAAATGTGAATCCGCTTCTTTATAAGTTGTTTGAGGTTTCTGACCACCCCGATAGGGAAACGGTCGTGAAATACTTTTTCTTTTATCCTGCTCTGGAGAGTATGTTAAGCCGTTAAGAAACAAAAGAAAGCCGAATTCTTAAGAAATATGTTTTAGAATCCATCTTTAGTATTGTTAGTTTTATATGTTCTAGATAAAGAGGTAACGTGAATGGCCAACTTAAATATGTATTTCCGAGTTGTTTATACGTTATAATGTCTATTATAGAAGTAATGCCATGAATGAGGTATTTCATCGAACGGAAAATCTGTCCCAGGCCATTCGAGTAGTTTAGTTCCTTGCGAGCGGTCGACAAAAGCATTGCATGACAAAACGTAAGTCAAATCAATTTCTTACGCATAATTTCCGCTAACCAAGTTGCATCAATGATAATATTTTTCTCACAGATTACTACAAAATAAAGTATCACTATACGACCGCAATGCGGCAACAACTAACACGATTGCCATCTTCACGACCATATCCCTTCGGGGTGGTCAGAAGCCATGATTTTAAGAAGCGGATTCATATTAAGCCAACTTTACTGCCGACCCATCATGACAAGTTGCAAGCTCGTCGATGTCTCTAGCGTACCAAACTCGAGAAATATCACAAATTAAATAAATTATTGTGTCCCGACCAGAAATCAAACCCGGCACTTCTGCGTCTAAATCCACGGAGGCAGTCTAACACGATTATGCTTAATTTTTTAGTTATATTTGGTAAAAGTCATAATGACCCAAGGAAACTTGGCTAAATGTGAACCCCTTTCTTGAGTTCTGAATATTCTGCAATAGAACGAGCGGTCGCAAATATAATACTAAAAATATTCTATCATTCGAATCGCTCTAAATTCAAAGAAAAGAAAGATCAATTAGTGCAATGACTTAAATTCAATTTCACCTAAAATTAGTGAGGTATTAATTTTGTTATACTAATTGCATGTTAAACTTAACTCTTTCACGAATTTACAGACTGTCAACGTTACAACAGGAACGGGACAAAAATAAGAAAAAAAAATAGTCATGTTTTTTAAAATTGACTTAATTTAAAATTATTAATATACCTATATAATTTATATATTCTTTTACTGATTTTGCAACCCTCTCAATCGAACAATCCATTCTCAATGATTATCATTATTTGAGTGTACCTTTGAGAAATTATCAGGACCTATCATGGATTCAGTTACCGACCCTAACCACTTTCGTTTAAGAACTTTGACAGAAGGCAATTATCATATCAAATATGAATACTACTGATAGGAATATAAGTCCCGTCCGCGTGGAAATGGTGGCAAGAACGCTGGCAACATGTCCCCGCTCATTTGCAATACTGATCCTTTGGGCGAAGAAAGAGTCAGCCCTCTTGTCACCGGAGGAGACGACAAGACGCGGTGTTATGTCTTTTAAAAACTTTTTTGCGCTTGGACTCCATGAGCCCAGAGTTTCTACAGCAAACGGCACAAATATATCATCTTTTAATATACTTGCGCCGCTTGCCGAATTTTCTAAGCATGAGCTTCATACGTCAAAAGAAATAAAGTCTAAGTCACTGCCTCCGTAGTCCAGCAGTTATGTCCGTGGATTTAGACTAGGAGGTATCGAGTTCCATTCCTGGTCGAGACAAAATAATTTATTTGTGATACTTCTCAAGTATCACAAATAAATGGTACGCTAGAGATATCCACGAGCTTGCCACTAGTCGAGATGGGCCTGTAGTAAAAGTTGGCTAAATATGAATCCGATTCATTAACAAAAAAAAGTGTGGTTTATGATTCCAGTGACCTGTTAATGTTTAATCTGACTGATAAAAAGAATCTGCAAGGAAAACTCAGCTATATCAAATTTACTAAATAAAACATATACAGGATTACACAACCTTTTAAATTTAGCTATGAGAACCTAAGACAATACCGGTAATAGTTACAATTATATGTGCAAGGCGGCCTTAATGTTAAAAAAGCCAGTGAGGAAGTGGCGAGTTGTTGGGCCTTAAAATTGTTATTTACCAATACCTAAGCAGCTGGTAGCAAGTTGAGGCGCGGCGTCAGGAACTGGTCCTCGACCTCAGAGAAGGTGAACCAGTTTTTAAATCTAGTTTATTTTAAACAATGATCTTGAAATTAATTTTAAACCTCAAACACAAATAATGTTAAGCATTATGTAAATATTTCCATAATGTTATGTAAATTCTATTAATAAAGAAAATAAGTTTATTAAAAAATAAATTAAAACAGTTAAATTTTATTAAAAAAGAAAATACCCGACTGCGTTAATTTTAATTTAATAACTGAAAAGAAATAAATAACAACTAAAAAGAAAAATACAAGCCTATGGGTTCCGACACCAAAAAGTTTCATAACTACACCATTTAAATAATTATATATTTGTTATTATATAGCGGCACTTTAACTGTATCAGTCGGGACCCAATGTTGAGAAGATTGGACCCTGTCTCGGTTTGTAATGGGTCCCGATGTTAAGCTAGGAAAAGTCCAAGCACATTTAATAGATCTCAACCGTGTTATTTACGCCCAGATGCTGCACATCATCACGTTGCTGTACCTGGTGACGGCTGCTATCTGCTATGCTGCTGCCAAGAACATTGCTTCATCTTTCGGCAGGGAGCTTACCAAAGAGATTCAGGCCGTTAAACAACCCATCGACGAGACCATAGCTTACGTCGGCTCCAGTCAGTGTGAGTGGAAGTACACATCGGGCACGGCATCACATCGAAACACTTCTTCTTCCTTAGGAACTAAATTACATTACATTTTAAAGATAGTAAAATACATTAAGATTGTTATTTATAAATATTTTGTCTCTTTAAAATTAAATTATATCAAAGTGAAAATGTGTTCTGAATAATAATCGTTACAATTTTTGAGACTTCGTTTTTAGTTGATAAGATAAATCCACTGCAAGTTTACATACCTTGCTTCATTGAATACTTATTATTATAAAAAGTTTAATGCACACTCGGACGCAGTACGCCGGAATCCAAATTGTCTGATTAGGAAATCCCAGAAGCTTATAGGTACCTACCACACACACAGACTATATGAAAAAGTTTTTATTACTGGCAAGGTGGAATGAATGAGACCGAGATGCCGAATCCCGGTACACTGGTCGGACCTATTTTGCAGTTTGCTCCATCACCAACATTAGCGTCCATCATATTGTGAATGCTGCTGAAGACAGAAAGTGGTGGCGTGGTATCATGAAGACGCAGACCAATTCTTCGGGAGATCACGACCATCAGTAATGAGGAAACACGACGCAAGCAGGAGGAACACGCTCACCATCAAACATTCTGCTCCTCTTCCTACCCAACCAAATAATGTATGATTCCGCTAATGCCGTCTTGAAAGCCGTTCTATAATATATGTATCGATGGCCTGCTTAGGCATAATTCTTTCAGTAAGGTGCAACGATTTTGCTGGAATTCCTCTCGAGCCAACTTCCACTGCGTCACTGTAAGTCTTGAATCTATTCTGTTCTAGGTTCTAACGTGAAGAAGTTGATCGGAGTGACCTATGAACAGATTGAGGGAGAGAAGGAGCCGGACTTGGAGTCACTCAAGCTGGAGCTCAGGACCAAGTAAGTTATGTTTACTGCTGCACCTTCAGTTTATAGTTAAAGTTAAGTATCATCAGAACCGTATCGCTTACAGGGTGGTCAGACCATATTTTTTTTAAAAGAAGCGAATTTTCGTTTAGCAAACTGTACTAAAGGCCCATCATGGCAAATTTTGCCACTATATGCTTATCGACGTCTTTAGCGTACTAAAACCGAGAAATATCACATATAAATTATTGATACACACCAAGAATCGAACCCAGTGCCACCGAGTCAAGGAGGAAATCAGTCTTAAGTAAACTTCTCAATTCAAAACATCATCACAACCCCCCCCCTAGAAAAAAATATTTATTATAGGAACGTGCGGCAGTCAACGCATTTTGTAATCTATTCAGACAGACAGTGTGGTCGTGCAGGCTCAGATGGCTAATGGGCCTGGGTTAAGGATAGGGACATTCCCCCGTTTTCTCCAGCAGGATCTCAGCGAGCAACCCGCCGGTAATTCATGCACTTTTGGTGTTCCGGCCGTGCGGCTTGTAATATACGAGTATATGAAGTCGTCTGCAAAGTCGCGTACCACCATTATACAGATTTCTTATATTTTATACCGTCGAGGTCAGTGTGTACGAGGTAATTTAAACAATTTACCATCATATTTTTTTAAATTTTCCATACAAGATTATCTAAGTAGGTACCTCTAGTTGCCATTTATATATTCAGGTATGTTTAGTAGTTTTTAGTGGCCGTCAAAGCCAAATCCTAAACTACAAGATATAGCGAAAAATGTTCAAAGGAAGACTCACGGCCGATTTTGATAATCACATATGGAGTATATCTTTGAACAAAATTATCTCTTAGCCGGAATCGAACCGGATGATTTAGAAAAAAACAAACTCTTTCTGTATTATTGCACCAGCTGATAGTGTAAGTTATGAGCATTTTGCGTTGTAGTTTTGGCCTTGAAGCTCCACTTTAAAAAATCACTCTGTATAGGGCGAATATCAACTTTTATATCCCATCAGGAATCCACAGCGTGTTTTAACCGATTTTCGAGTCTCGTGTAAAACAGAGTTCGTTCCAAAGCCAAAGTCAAATGGTTTTCCATCGTAATTTATCGGAAAAGTTTGTAACTATCGTGCTCTCTCAATCAGCTTCAGACACTAAATAATAAAGTTTCATGGATTCGAAAATGTCACTAATTTAATACAATTATTGAAAATGCCGCACGTTCCCTGTTAACTGCCGCACGTTCCCTATAATAAATATTTTTCCTAGGGGTTGTGATGATGTTTTGAATGAGTTTCCTTTAGACTAATTTCAGTTTAAGTTTAACTGCCTCCTTGACTCGGTGGCACTGGGTTCGATTCTTGGTGTGTATCAATAATTTATATGTGATATTTCTCGGTTTTAGTACGCTAAAGACGTCGATAAGCATATAGTGGCAAATTTGCCATGATGGACCTTATTATTGATTACTTCGGGTACCCGAGATTTCCCGATGGAAATCCAGTATGCACTATATCTGTAGCTGTGTGTAATAGCAGATTGACAAAACACTTGGTTGCAGTGACTTCCGAGCCATCTACAACATCAGCAAGGCAGCTGACGCCATCCCTCGGGCCAGGGAGGTCCATCTTCAGGAGAAACTGATCATCTTCGTGCACGGGTTCACAGACGACCCCACCAAGGACAGCTTCCAGACCATCAGTGACTCCTTCCTCAAACAAGGTAAATATAATCTATTGATGCAGAGAAATGGAGCGGAGAGACCACCATAAATTACAGATTAGCACAGAACATACATACATATCTTCACGCCAAATCCCTTGCGGGGTAGGCAGAGACAATTGAGCGCCACTTGTCACGGTCACGACATACCTCTTTCGCTTCTTCGACATTCAAATAAATAAATAAATAAATAAAAAATCATTTATTGTCACATAAAAACATTACACAGTCTTATTATCTTAAACAAATGTGACAAAAGGAATCAGGTGTCAGCTGTTGTCGTGCATTTGTACAAGTACACCTGCATGACGCTGGTTTTCAACCTGTTCCTGTACTCACGTAGTGATTATAATTTTAAAATGACATGGTTTATATATACAAATGAAAAACTAAATAAAAAACTAACAAAATTATACAAAACAAAAGCTAGGTAAACATTGCAGTGCATGGCAGAGTAGATGAATGAGGTTCGCTTCGTTAAAAATATTATAATTGTTACAGACCCTTTAATTATGTATTTTCTTCTAGGGCTAATAATTAAACTAAATAATATAAAATCCAAAAAAAAAAAAAAAAACAACAAATAAATAAAAACTAATAAATGTTTAAATTAACATTAATAATAAACATATTAATAAATAAATAAAACAACATTATATTAAAGTAAAATAATAGAAAATAGAAAAAAAAAAAAAAAAAAAACTATCCACACTTCTCTTTCTGCTCTTCTAAAAGTATTTTCCTTAGTAAGCTTTTAACTGTTTGGGTAGATTTATTTTTATCAGGTGGTGGTATATTGTTCCACACTTTAGCTGCCTTATATTTGAAAGCTCCTCTGAAGCCCGCCGACTTATGTTGTGGGACTATTAGGTCGTGGTGCGCCTGAGATCTAGTGTCGCGATAGGGCTTATCGTTCCACCAAAAAAGCTTCCTATATAGGTATATGGGTTTTTGTGTTTGTATAATTTTATGCACAAAGCATGTGTAGTGAAGTTCTCTTCTGGCATCCATTTTTAAAACGTTTCTTTGACTCAAGAATGGAGAGACATGTGCAAATTTGGGGATGGTATAGCAGAAGCGAGCACAGGCATTTTGTACTCTCTGTATGAGTCTTTTCGTCTTTTCAAAAAGTCTTGGGCCATACACAACATCACAATAGTTAAATTGTGATAACACTAACGAGTCCACCAACAATTCTCGCACGTCCACTGTAAGATTATTCCGAATCCCATATAGAACTTTAAGCCTATAAAATGCATTTCTAAATTTGTTATTTATATGATCCATATAGCGGAGCTGACTGTCCAGAGTCACTCCCAAGTTTCTAACCGTTGTCACCCTGCCAATGTTCTCACCGTTAACTTGCATGTCAGGAGCTATAGCTATTACGCGCTCGCACTGTTTTTTGGTGCCCATAATGATATAGCTTGATTTTAGTGGATTAAGTACTAACGAGTTATTATGGGCCCAATCAAAAATATTTACCAGATCTTGGTTTATGAGGTCGAATGCTTCTTTAGTTTCACCGCTGGGGAACGAGTAATATATTTGTGTGTCATCCGCGTAAAGGTGTATTTTACAATGTTGTATTACTTTGACGAGGTCAGCTGTGTAGCAAACAAAAAGTAAAGGCGACAAAATTGACCCCTGTGGCGTACCTCTGTTGAGTGGCTTCAGCTGTGAGTACAGCATCTGACCGTTATCATCTGACGTTACTACCTGCTGGCTCCTAGAACTTAAGAATGACTGGAACCATGCGCACGCAGAGTCACTTACACCTAGCCGCGCCAATTTCGCAATCAGCAGCTGGCAATCGATGCAGTCGAAAGCCCTGGAGAAGTCCAGCAGCACAAGAACTGAACTGTGACCATTTTCTGATGCTGTAAGTATATCATCTGTCACATCAGCAAGTGCCGTGCCTGTCCCGTGTCCAGCTCTAAAGCCTGACTGCTTATCAGGCAATAAGCACAGCTTCTCCATGTATTCGGTAAGCTGAAGCTGAACCACTCTCTCCAGAACTTTTGACAATACCGGAAGAATACTTATCGCCCTTAGGTCCTTTAATTGCTCTACCTTACTACTTTTCGGAATTGGTTTTACTAGTGCTTGCTTCCAATCTTCAGGAAAAACTGTTGATGAGATAGATTCATTAATTATAGCACTTATGACACGCAATGTTTTCGGTAAGGTTAGGTTGACCATATGTATACTAATTTGGTCCCGCCCCCGTGCATTCGTTTTTATTCCTCTTAGTATTTTAAATATTTCAATTTCGCTAACTGGTGTCAGATCAAAGGTAGTATCAGTAATTTTTGAACTTTTAATTATATTTAGTGTATCGGGATTGACGGTTGCTCCTGGTGGTATATCCAAGAAAAATCTGTTTATATCATCCGGGTTATTAAGGTGCGAGGGAATATCAGATTTGTCAGGAGTGTCCAAAATAGAGGACCTCTTTAAGTTCTTCCATAATTCCGCTGGACACTTAATGTTTTTATTAACATAGAAGGTGAAATATGCAGTCTTTTCTCTTCTTATTGCTGCTGTTACCAAGTTCCTTAATTTTTTATAATATTCTATATGAGCGTCAGACTTAGTTTTTCGTGCCTTTGTATAAGCCTTATCACGAAGGTTCATCATAAACCTTATTATATCGGTAATCCACGGACGAGGCTTCTCCGCTATACGGATTTGTTTTTCTGGTGCATGTTTATCAAACAGTCCTAGTATAAAAGCATTTAAGCGACTAACCATCACATTGACGTCCTTTAATTCTAGCACCTGGTCCCAATCGATCTCATCGAGGTCTTGGTTAAACTGAGCTTCATCCATCTTTTTCAGTGATCTAGATCGGATGTATTGTGCCTTAATTCATCAACTTCTTCATACATGCCCTTTTGTTTCGATGGCTTTTCAACGCACCTTCAGCTATTGTTTTATTAATTTGGTCGTAATATGTGAGTCTAGGTCTGCCAGGGCCTCTTTTACCCACGACTTTCGCATTATATATCTGGTTCGTCGATCTCTCTTCATTCATCCTTTCAACATACCCGAACCATCGTAGCATGCCTTTCCTTATTTTTGTCCCTATGCTTTCTTTCATACCTACCTTAGCACAGAAGTTCCGTTCAACGCATCTGTGGACTTAATACAATAACGTTTTGGTTTAGCATCCTTGTAGCTCGCAACTTTCAGGTACTTTTTGCTCATTACATTAGAATCCTTTTCGGAAATATGTATAATACTTACGGTATAGATTTAGTTGTAGTTGCTCCTCACAATTAGATGTTATAATACTTACTTACGGTATAGATTTAGTTGTAGTTGCTCCTCACAATTAGATGTTATAATACTTACTTACGGTATAGATTTAGTTGTAGTTGCTCCTCACAATTAGATGTTATAATACTTACTTACGGTATAGATTTAGTTGTAGTTGCTCCTCACAATTAGATGTTATAATACTTACTTACGGTATAGATTTAGTTGTAGTTGCTCCTCACAATTAGATGTTATAATACTTACTTACGGTATAGATTTAGTTGTAGTTGCTCCTCACAATTAGATGTTATAATACTTACTTACGGTATAGATTTAGTTGTAGTTGCTCCTCACAATTAGATGTTATAATACTTACTTACGGTATAGATTTAGTTGTAGTTGCTCCTCACAATTAGATGTTATAATACTTACTTACGGTATAGATTTAGTTGTAGTTGCTCCTCACAATTAGATGTTATAATACTTACTTACGGTATAGATTTAGTTGTAGTTGCTCCTCACAATTAGATGTTATAATACTTACTTACGGTATAGATTTAGTTGTAGTTGCTCCTCACAATTAGATGTTATAATACTTACTTACGGTATAGATTTAGTTGTAGTTGCTCCTCACAATTAGATGTTATAATACTTACTTACGGTATAGATTTAGTTGTAGTTGCTCCTCACAATTAGATGTTATAATACTTACTTACGGTATAGATTTAGTTGTAGTTGCTCCTCACAATTAGATGTTATAATACATACTTACGGTATAGATTTAGTTGTAGTTGCTCCTCACAATTAGATGTTATAATACTTACTTACGGTATAGATTTAGTTGTAGTTGCTCCTCACAATTAGATGTTATAATACTTACTTACGGTATAGATTTAGTTGTAGTTGCTCCTCACAATTAGATGTTATAATACTTACTTACGGTATAGATTTAGTTGTAGTTGCTCCTCACAATTAGATGTTATAATACTTACTTACGGTATAGATTTAGTTGTAGTTGCTCCTCACAATTAGATGTTATTATACTTACTTACGGTATAGATTTAGTTGTAGTTGCTCCTCACAATTAGATGTTATAATACTTACTTACGGTATAGATTTAGTTGTAGTTGCTCCTCACAATTAGATGTTATAATACTTACTTACGGTATAGATTTAGTTGTAGTTGCTCCTCACAATTAGATGTTATAATAATGATGATAATAATTTAAATTTAATTTTAACGTATTTGATGTTAGGTTAGGTTAGGTTAGGTTTGGTTAAATTTTAATTAAGTGCTGTAATACTCGTATAATAAAATCCATTCTTGCTAATCTATAACAAAATTCTTATCGTCATTTTGCTTATATGTTCGACTTGAAAGCAAAGCAAAATGTTTTTTTGTTTTACAGAATTTTGCTTTAAATGAAAACCATAGAACAAAGCGAAAGAAAATAACGACTTTCAAAGCGAAAGAAAGGCGCTTACTGTGACAAGTCAAACACGGAAATTGTTAAACCAAAAAATAAATTGTTAAAATAATCTAAGTTAGAACAGTTAGAAGGTCCCGACCGATATGCATATCACCTTACTAATTAGTAATACAAAAATATTAAAATAAAATAGATTAAAAAACTAATTATAAATAAAACTGTACTAAAAATACGTATGAAATTAAAAGTATCCTACAAAATAAACTAAGGGCTTACCACCAGGGAGGGTACCTGAAACGCTCGCCGCATAGGAAATGCGGATGAATTGATGAATTATGATCGAAATATTCTGTTTTAGGTAGTTATGGCATTTGGGATCGCCACATACTTGAAAAAATCGTTTACCCAGCTCTTTTATGAATTTGTGGGTATCAAGAGAATATACCCCCATTGTTTCAACCCCAAATGCCACAAAGTTATAATTTTGTTTAATGATATTACCTATATGTGCTTTTTAAATTCGGCTGTATGAGCAGCCGAACCGGCCTTTTTTGATGTAGAGGAAATGTGACAAGCGGCAAAGGTATCCACACAGTGGCATCCCAAACAAGACATCTTCCCTCACTCCATGGTACAGGTTCCCTAATTAAATTATTTAAAATTATTATAGTGTAATAAGCACTTTATTTCAGGTAAATGCAATATCCTGGCGCTGGACGGCAGCTCCCTGATCCACTGGCTGTACCTCCGCTCCACCACCTACGTCAGGTTCATGGGGGAGAGGCTAGGAGCCGTGCTCGTCTCCATGATGGACAGTTAGTACATACCTACTCATATGTTAACTTAAGGGGTATTAGGAACTGAGGGGTATGTTTAACTATTTACACACATATCTAAAAAGGGTCGTAAGTATATACTTATTATCTAAATAAGAATAATATAATTGTAAAATAATATTAAATTAGCAAGAGCACGCCAGCCTCAATGACGTCATTTGTCGGGCTCTTGTGTCTTTGAGTTCGCCAGCCATACTAAACCCAGTGGCATTGCCCGCGACAATGACAAGCGGCCCGATGGAATAACGCTGGTTTCATAAAAGTTAGGTTTGCCTTTAGTGTGGGATGCCACCTGTGTGGATACCCTGGCGCCTTCCCACCTGCGCAGCTCCATTACAAGCAGAGAACCTTAAACGGCGAAAATACACCCAGCTTATTGGGAGATGTGTTTTTGCGCCGTTTGGAGTTGAAACTCTCGGGTCGTGGGGACCAAGTGCACAGAAAATTTTCAATGCCTTGTCAAAACAGCTCGTCAATACCTCGTGAGACAAAAGGGCTGGCCAATATTTGGGCCAAAGGATCAGCATTGCCATTCAACGTACCAATGCTGCCAGTATCCTTGGCACTTTGCCCATTGGCAGTGATTTGACGCAAATTTTTCATTCATACATACACATACACATCTTCACGCCAGATCCCTTGCGGGGTAGGCAGAGACAATTGAGCGCCACTTGACACGATCACGACATACCTCTTTCGCTTCATCGGCGTTCATCAACCTCTTCATACATGCCCTTTTGTTACGAAGGCTTTTTAATGCACCTTCAGTCAGTGTTTTATTTATTTGATCGTGATATGTGAGTCTCGGTCTGCCAGGGCCTCTTTCACCCTCAACTTTCGCATTATATATCTGGTTCGTCAATCTTTCTTTGCTCATTCTTTCAACATGCCCGAACCATCGTAGCATGCCTTTTCTTATTTTTGTCCCTATGCTTTCCTTTATACCAACCCTTTTCCGTATTTCGACGTTACGTATGCGGTCCGCCAATGTGACGCCGCATATCCGGCGCAGCGACCTCATTTCTACGGCATTAACCCTACTGTCATGCGTATTCTGACGTATCCACGACTCGCTTCCATACATCAGTGTTGGTACCAACATGGCATTGTGTATGGCGAGCCGAGCTTTGTCACTGACATTTCGACTGCCGATCAGTGACCCCAGGGCACCGTTAACACTATTTCCCGCGTTCACTCTTCTTTCAACGTCCCTATCGTACTTCCCATCCGCAGTGAAAACACTGCCCAGATATATAATTTCATTTACTTGTTCTAGAGTTTCATCATCAATCTTTATCGTCAAGGTTGTCATCCTTCTTCTTTCAAACACTAGTACCTTAGTTTTTCTCGCATTCAAACGGAGTCCTTTTTCTGCACATCCCTCCTTCATTCTTGTGACTAGTGATTGCAGTTGTTGTTCGGACGATGCCATAAGAACAGCATCATCTGCATAAAGCAGGCAGTTCACCACTAGATCACTCATCTTTATCCCACAGTCACTCTCTCTCACTCTTTTTAGGCATTTGTCGAGATATAGAGTGAATAATCTAGGAGAAAGCACACAACCCTGTTTGACGCCCATTTGGGATTCAAAGTAAGGCGACATACCCCCCTCCACCCGCACACAAGCTTTGCAGCCCTTGTACAGGGACTGTATAGCTTGTAGCAGTTTGTCATTCACTCCATACTCCGGCAATATGTCCCAAAGCTTCTTTCTTACAACTCTATCAAAAGCCTTCTCCAAATCCACAAAAGCACAGAAAACCTTTTGGTTTAAGGCCAAAAACTTCTCTGTGACACTGCGGAGCGAAAAGACTTGGTCAGTGCATCCTCTTCCAGGTCTAAAGCCTCCTTGTGCCTCCCATAAAAGACCCTCAGTCTTCTCTTGCAGGCGTTTCGTGAGAATCTTGCCATACATCTTGCTCGCCAAACTGATCAAACTAATTGCTCGGTAGTTAGCACAGTCTAATCTAGATCCTTTACCTTTGTACAAAGGAACGATGACTGATTGCCGCCAGTCCTCCGGTACTCTTCCCTCCTGCCAGCAAAGGTTGCACAGAAGATGGAAAGCGTTCCAGACCGGTATACCACCGTATTTGATCATTTCAGCGAGCACCTGATCTTTTCCCGCTGCTTTGCCACATTTCAGGCTTCTAATTGCCGATTGCAATTCTTGCACACTTATTTCCTCCTTAAAAGTGGACGTTGTAATTGTGGGTGGCTCTGGAGGTAAAGTACCCGTCGTAACGTCGTTAGGAGTCCCACTATCATACATCTCGCTAAAATATTCACTCCATCGCTGCAACACCTCATTTGTGTTTGCAAGAATGTTACCGCTCTTTGATTTCACTCTGTTCATTCGACAAGATGACAAGCCACCTTTGGCCTTCCTAACTTCCCTCCAGAAAAGTTTGGAGTTCTCCTTAAAGTTGCTTGTCATCCTATTTTCACCTATTTCCTTACATCTTTCACGCTTCTCCTTAACCAAAGATTTAGTCTCAATCTTGCAGCGATGGTACAACTCTTTTTTTTCTCTTTTCATACTTTCATTCATATTGAGCGAAGCAACGTAATCTATCCAATCTTTCTTCTTTCTTTCTACCGAATCTTTTACCTCTTCATCCCACCAGGCGTCACCTTTGGTTGCTCGCTTTTTTGCTACTCCACATACTTCTCTTGCCGATTCTACCATACCATTTTTTAGATACTTCCAGCACTCTTCTACATCTTTGCTCACATCTTTCAAGTTGATAAGTTTATCTTTGACGCATTTCATATACTCCTCTTTCACACTATCATCTTGTAACTTTTCACTCTTTATTCTCTCTACTGCTGACAGATTCCCACCTGATCGCCGGTGGCGCCATTTTGTGAACAAGCCACTAATCCTAGTAATTACTAGGTAGTGGTCCGTTCCCAATTCTGGCCCACGATACGCCCTCGTATCCAGAATCTGCGTACGCAGTCTTTCATCAACTATTATTAAATCGATCATACTCTTTTCACTATTCATCGTTCTTGTATACATGTAAATATTTTTGTGAGCAAACATTGTGTTGGACACAAAAATATTCTTTTCTAGGCACACGTCAAGAATAAGTTTACCTGCATCATTTACTCTCCTATCTCCAAAATCACCTAGGACCGTTTCGTAATCTGCACGGCGTGTCCCCACCCATCCATTCAAGTCCCCACATAAAATAATATTTTCGTTCCCAACTGCCAAATCTAGAACTGTCCTGACCTGGTTCCAAAAATTCTCCAGTTCCTGCTGTGGGGCTGAGCTTACTGGTGCGTACACCACGGCTATAAATATTTTTTTTAGACCAGTTTTCAGACGAACCCAGAGTATTCTTGGGCTTTCCAGGCAGTACTCGTACATGCTGTCGGCCAAGCGTCCGGATAGTAAGATGCCCACCCCCTGACTACCGCGATCGCTGTCTCCCACTCCCGACCAGAGCGCGATCCCCCCTCCCGGCAAGTCCTGCATCTCACTACCCCTCCGCTTGGTCTCGGTCACGCCAATCGCATCCAACTTCATTTCATCCATCACATCTAGGAGTTCATTCATCTTATCTTTCATCCCTCCCCGGACATTCCAGGTGCCAAGTCGGCACTCAGTTGTCCTCAGTCCGCGTTTTTTGGGCCCTGCGTGATGGGTTGCGGACCCCATCGCCGCTCCGTTCATAATATTATTATTTAATTTTGTTTTTCCATTATTTTATTTTATTTTTTTTTAGTTTTTAGATGTATTTTTAATTATTAAGTTGTTTTTTTTTAAATTAAGTTAGTAAGTTATATGTTTTTAGATTATTTAATAATTTAGTTTTTTGAATATCATTGTACATTTATTTGTTACTTCCTTCGAATAAAAATATAATTAATTAAATTTAAATTCGTAGTTGTAAAGTAGCCATGTCACCTTACAACTAAAAAACTGATTCATTATGTCAAAATAATTGAAATATATAAAACCAATACAAATATATATTGCAATGCAATGTAAATATTTTAGTTATAATTATTTGCGAGGCATAATGAACCTTAATTCACTGCAATAAGACCAATTTTATATAGGTATTAACAATATAATCTCGGATGACGTCCAGGGGTTGTCACGTGATTATTATCGTACCTACTTCGCATGCTGATCCTCATGAACTATCGTGTCTGCAGTGGAGGATTTACCCTAAAGCCCGGTAGGTCCAGGATTTAGGGGCGGCCAATCGTGTCAAAAAAAAAATTGGTATGGCGGGCGGGCTGCACTGCACGGTGCAATCTACGAGTATATGGTGGATGCTGAGAAAGGGATGGCTGATGGCTTAGGGCCTAGGGCCCGAGACTGCAAATCTGCCACTGCGTGTCTGTAAGCTTCATTAGCTCTCGGGCTCAGTTTGGTCTAGGTGCTCCGCGTTAGATTGTGCAAGCGAGAGGGAAGCACTAGCGTTAAGCTATTCTTAATAATTAACATACCTAGCAGACATTAGTAGAATAAATAATTTAACGTTTAATTATAATAAATAGATGTTGATTATATTTATAAATGCGCCAATGACGCAGTTGTTGCAATTTGTTAGGTACCTTCTGTTATCATGCGACATATATAATTGGTTCACGTAATGCATTTATTAGCTGACAATAACAATGTTTTACAAATGCTCGTGCTCTGACAATGACGTCATAATATATATTTATATTTATCCCTATATCCTCCAGATGGAGTAAACCCTGCGGATATCCACCTAATCGGCCACAGTCTGGGTTCTCACATCGCCGGTTTCACGGGCAAGACGGTGACGGACCTGACCGGCAAGAAGGTAGGCCGGATATCCGGTCTGGACCCGGCCGGACCTTGCTTCAGCCACATTGACGAGGAGCTCCGGCTCAAGAACACGGACGCGGCATATGTCGATGTCATACACACAGATGCTGGGGTCTACGGCTTAAGAGATGCGGTTGGTAAGTGGATTAGAATACATTTTATTGACAAGATACCAAACTATTTATTTATTTAAAGAGAAAGGACAGAGACAGGCAACACAAGAACAACAATAAAGCAATAGAGTAGAAGCAATTAAAATTGTTTATTTATTTATTAACTACTAGTAGGTGAAACAGCTGCCCTAAACCACTTGCAAGCGAACTCGCAAGTAACAGCTTTGTAATTTTGGCTTTAAAGGCGGCGCGGCGCATCCTTCCAACAACCTCCTGTTGTATGTATCGCACATCCGGCGTATAGATTAAACAACGAACAAAAGTATGGGTCTATAAGCTTTGTTTTCTATCTCTCAAATACGATGTACCAAACTAAAGCTGAGGCTGAGACATTCGACCATCTCTTGAACGTTCATACTCCGTCAGGTCATGTTTATTAACTGTTAAATGTAACAACACCTGTCGTCACCATATTTATTTCGATGATCAATTTATTGACCCTTCGAGCATGCAGTACCGCATATTTATATAATATGTATGTATATCTTATGGGGACGCCAGTGATTTCACTAGCCTGGTCGACTTTTTTATAGTTAGAAGATGAAACGAGTAAAGTGACTACTTTTTACTACGTAACTATATACCTCTACTGCTTCAGGTCACTCCGACTACTACCCTAACAGCGGTTCCAAGCAGCCCAACTGTCTTCTGCAGACCTGCAGCCACAGTCGAGCATGGGAACTGTACGCCGAGTCTGTGCTGCGACCCCACGCCTTCCCCGCAAGGAAATGTCACGACTGGGACGCGTATAAAGCTGGCAACTGTACTACAGAAATCAGGTAAATAAATTACTTAAATACTTAGATTAAATAAATTGAGATTTAGGTAAAAGAATTAAGTTTTTTATATTGAATAGACAGTAGAAATATATTTTACAATAGGCGGCACATACGAGTATTTGGACGAGATAACTACCTACTCTTACGGTTTACGGACGGTTTTAATAATCGTTAATAAATTGTCATGAGACCCTACCCAACGTCCGTGATCGGGTGCCGCTGGGGGGGCCTGGGACCGAGGCCGAACAGAGGTTTTGTGTTTTGTCAGCTTTCGGGTTGCACACGGCCAAGAAGCCTATCGTAATTCTGACATACGTGGTTGAGTAGGTGAATTTGAAAGATATTTATTTATTTATGGTTGTGTAATGCTGTATTTTTTTATTTGTACATTGATATCTAAGTTGCTGGTCTTCTGCTAACAGCTTATTCTCTGGACCACTTCGCTGCTTAGTCTTCCAGGAGTAGAATCATTCAAAATAATTAAAATTATTTAATGTCACAAACGGTTTACGGTTTAAGTGAACAAATATTTGATACCAAACTTACATTTATTCCTCATCTCGATCATATTATAAACAAAGCCTCGAAAATGCTAGGATTTATTATAAGAAACGGGAAAGTATTTAAGCATTCAAAAACTAAAATACTAATTTACAATTCCTTTGTTATAAGTATTATTGAATATTGCAGTGTAGTATGGTCACCAAATTATACTGTCCACCACTTACGTATCGAGCGCTTACAAAAAAGATTCTTACGACATTTATCGTACAATTTGAAAATACCTAATAAGCTTCTGACCTACCATGACAAACTTCAACATTTTAACATCGACAGTTTAATAGTTCGTAGACACATTCTCGATATGAGTTTTCTATATAAACTATTTAGAAACCAAATAGACTGTCCACAACTATTAAAATTATTTAAAATCTGGATTACAAACCGACTGCCACGATATCCTACTGCACTACTACGCCCACCTCAAGCCAGAACTAATCTTAAACAAAGCTCTCCTGTATCTAGATTATCAAAAAATTATAAAGAGATTGGTCAAGAAATAGATATGTTCAACGATTCGCTTTCAAAATTTAAGTTATATGTTAAGATACATTGTTCCTATTAATATTATTATTAAATTAGATTAAGTACAATATTTTATTTTATGTTTTTAAAACGTGGTTCATTTTTTTTTTTTTTTTTATTAAGCTTTTATTAAGATTTTTGTATGTCTAAACTTAGAATTTAATTTCATTTCATTTTATATTTTTTTTAATTATTCTTATATATATATATACCACTTGTATTTTGTGCATGTTGTGGCACCTAAAGGTGGTACATTTATCGTTGAATTTATGTCCTAGTTTTTAAGTAAGCAATAATGTAACCGACCACTGGTTGTCCTTAAATAAATAAATAAATAAATATATTTTTACTTTGACTTTGGCCAGCCGTAACGCCAACGTCTGCCAACGTTTTATGAAATGTTGCCAGTCTCCTTGGGACTATCTCGGATGGGACGTCTCTAGAGGTCATTTTTATTTATAGTTTAGTTTATTTTTAATTTTATTATTTAGGTAGCTTTTAATTTATATTTAATGTATATTAATTTACTTCGAATAAATACACATATAACTTAAAAAGTATAAATTAAATATAAACTAAACCTAATAAAAAATTACTATAAATAAAAAATGCCTCTAGAGACGTACCTTCAGGGATAGTCCCAAGGAGACTAAAAACATTTCCCCTCTCTATAGCGAGGCTAATACGTCGACAGAAATAATTGCCAGCTGTCCTGTCTCCAGACTTTTCCGTTAGCCGTTTGGACAACTCCTTGGCGGACGCTGGGTGTTCCCATGGGCCCATCGACTCGACTCGACCCCATACGGCGCAAATTCGTAACCTGTAATTTCACTTCTCCAAAAATATATAAAAAGTAAAAGTATCATTACGACCGTATCCCTAACAAGAATGATAAAAACCACTTTTAAAAAAAAAATGGTTTACATTTAGCCAACTTTACTGCCGGTCCATGACCAGTGGCAAGCTCGTCAATGTCTCCAGCGTACCAAAATCGACTAACAAAATTCTTAAATTATTGTATCCGGATCATGAATCGAACCCGGTACCTCCGAGTTTTAAATCCTCGGACTTTAACTAGCTAGACAACAGAGACAGTCAAAAATATATATATTTTAAATGTATTTTTAATTTTCCAGCAACATGGGTTACCTTTCGAAGGCCAACAGTCGTGGTAAGTTCTTCCTGCGCACCGGCGAGGACTCCCCCTACGGGCTCGGGGAGAAGGGACTCAAGTTCGAGGGGGAGACCGGAGTCGTTAACAACGTCGTTAACGGAGGACAACACGTCGCTAAGGGAATAGCCAATGTTGGAAAACTATTGGGTTAACATAACATTTAAGTCTGCTGTGGAGAAGTTTTAAAACTAATTTATACGTCTAAATACCTTCATTGATCGAGTATACGAATGTAATTCACTTATTATTGCGGCTGTATGAGCAGCCGAAACGGCCTTTTTTGAGGTAGAGGAAATGTGGAATGCGGCAAAGGTATGGCGACTTCAAATATGTGGGGTAGACCCGAAATACGTCCATCGTTTGTAATGATATTTATGTCGATAAAAAAAATACATTTCAGAATGATTCTGAAAATGAATAAAATTAAATATCTTGTCTGATAAAAACATGTTGAAATAAAACATTGAATGCTCTGATTTAGGCCTCCGAGTGATAGATATCGGTAAAAAAAATTGTCCTAGTTCTATAGTCACATTAAGATACCACTTAAAAAGTGGCACCTAAAGTATTTAATATATCACAGTTATTAGTATGTATTTTAGTAATATAATTGTATTTATATGTATATAGACTTATTTATTATTATTATAATATTTACCATAAGATGGTAATAAATATTGGCACCTACCTTACATTTGAAATGGTCCACATTGTCCCTAAGGTTGGCTGTCAGATAATGTCTAGCGGCATTATGTCCGCCCCTTGCATAACGTGCAATAAAGTTTTAAATAAAAATAAGAAATACAATACCGAAAAATTCGGGTCAATATTTAAAGTCGCCATAGTCAAAAAATATTAACCGAACGTTTGAAATGACAATGTCCCAAATCTGTCGGAGGGTGGAGACTAAAGGGAACTAACTATATACGTTATATCCCACTGTCCTTTTGTTTTTAGTTCTTGATTAGTCGACTTCTATCACTGATTCACTCTTCACGCAATTATACTAATAGTTTATCCGTGGTTTAGCGGTTAAGTCGGTACTGGACACAAATAATTTATGTAATATTTCTCGTATTTGGTACGCTTGTGACATTGACGAGCTTGCCACTTGTCATAATGGGCCTATAGTAAAGTTGGCTAAATGTGAATCTGTTTCATTAAAAAAAATTAATTCTGACCCCGCAAGGGATACGGTCGAGATGACAATACTTTAATTTGAATCAGTACATTACGCAGTTCGCAATCAATCAGTTGTAACTGTCTGAAGGTTTTAACAATCGAATTTACATCTACAGGGTAGTTTATTATAAAAAGCACAAGTTGTAATAATGTTACACTTCTGCTGGTAAACGTTGTCGAGCTTTTAAATAAGTAATAAAAAATAAAGTTAGTGGTAGTTTATTAGAAGTTTGTGTTTGTCTCTCTGTTTTTATATCAAACTTATTATATTATAATATTTGTAACTGATTATAATACATTTTTTAAGAAGAATTATGAGTTTCTTTTACCATTCCGTACCTAACGTATCTCTAAACCTGCCGTAAAAGATAATATCTAAACTAAATTTGAATCACTTTCAATACGTGTGATTCAAGTTGAATTAGTTAAAAAAATTGAATGACGGCATTTAATGGACGGCCTAGGCTTCTTTTTCTGCCTAATTCTGCGTCATTTACATATATAGTTAACGGATTTCACTAGAGAAGACTAATTTCTAAGCATTTCAAGGATTCACCTTGCGGGTGCCGGGTCCATCGTATGTGGGTAAGAGATGAGAAGAATGGTGTCCTGGTCTTGCGACCGATAATAGGCTGGTTTACAGAGGCCTCCTTTTTTAAAATTTATTGCAAAACAAGAATCCACCATTCTGCTCCTATTCCTACCCAACCAAACCGTCCATAAATGTATCTCCGTCAGACCTGCTCAGACCCAATTCTCTTAGTAAGGTCTCGCTATAATATCTCATCGTCCATACCTACAATGTCTGAACAAGTCTTTAACGAATGCGTTAACCCCGTAATGTCGTATGTTTTGTTAAGCAGGTATTTCCACAATAAGAAGAACAAATAATATTTTCATAGATATAATACATATTTTTAGACAAGCCAATTATGAAGTATATAAAGACAGTTTTGACATTACAAAACTAGGATAATAGAAAAGCAAAAGTGCTTATCATTAGAAAGGAGTTTATATATAATAATATAAAATCTAACACCTTCCCTTAATGATAACACCTTCCCTAGCTGTACATTAGACACAATTTAAAGCAACACAAATAATATAAGATAGTACACGAAGAAACAAAGTTAATAAACACTAACACCTAACATAATAAACCTAGAAGACCAACACAATGTTTATGCTTAAATGTTGGCAAAAACTTTGTTAAAATATCCGCTATCATTTCATTTGTAGGAATATAATCTATTACTATTTCTTTTTGTGCAACAATATCACGAATAAAATGATGACGAATATCTATGTGTTTTGTTCGTGAATGGTATGTATTGTTTTTAGTTAAAAGTTGTGCGCCTTGATTGTCAGAAAATATTTTGATTGGTTTACTGATACCAAACAATTCTTTAATTAAACTTTTCAAATAAAGACCTTCCTTGCATGCATCACTAAGTGCCATATATTCAGCTTCAGTTGTAGATAAAGCAACTGTAGCCTGTTTCTTAGATTGCCAAGATATACAACTACCACTCATCATATACACATAGCCAGTATAAGACTTTCTATCCATGATATTACCACCGTAGTCAGCATCTGCATAACCCACAATGTCTTCCTCACATTTCTTAAAAATAAGTACAATGTGCTCATCTATCAAAAGCATATTGGGGAGAAGCTGTAAATACCGCTATTTATCTTAAAAATAGATCACCTTCGAAGACAATATGTAATCAGATTCCTGAAGAACTGTGGACAGGCACTAAAGTAAATTTATCGCATTTAAGGGTTTTTGGTTGTGAAGCTCATATGCTCATTCCTAAAGAGAAACGCAAGAAATTAGATTCTAAAACAAAATCGGTTATTTTTGTAGGTTATTCAAATGAAACGAAAGGTTATCGTCTAATAAATACCGATAATCCTCGACAAATCTTAATAGCAAGAGATGTATGTTTTATTGAAAATAAATTTACGAATGATATTGTTTCTGATACATTATTGCCTACTCCAGTTACTACAGAATCTTCCACTATTGATTTTGTCCAAAATGATTTACTTTCGCAAAATTTATTTGACTCTAGCAATTCCATTAATCAACATATTATAGATAATAATAACCTTAATCCTAATAATTTTAATGATGAGTTTAATAATGAACCTAACAATGGCGAAGTCATTAATGAAGATGAAAATCATGATTTACAACCCGATAATTCTGTATCTGATATTCAAACACCAGCTGATCCAGCTGAATCATCAATCGAAAGACGCTATCCATTAAGAAATAGATGTCCTAAAATTTGGTCAGATGATTTCATATTATATCAAGCTGCTGTTGAAAATGAAGAACCTTCTACTTATAAAGAAGCTATTGATGATATTAATAAAGATCAGTGGCAGGCGGCAATGCAAACTGAATATGATTCCCTTATTAAGCATAAAACATGGATTCTTGTCGATAAACCAATTGACCGAAAAGTTGTTAAATGCAAATGGGTATATAAAATTAAAAGAAATACTAGTGGAGAAATTGTAAAATATAAGGCGAGATTAGTAGCCAAGGGTTATACACAAGTATTTGGTATTGATTATGAGGAAACTTTTGCTCCTGTGACTCGACTATCCACAGTTAGATTATTATTAGCCTATGCTGTAAAATATGATCTAGAGATGTATCATTTAGATGTAGAGACAGCTTTTTTGAATGGTGATCTAGAAGAAGAAATATATATGGAACAGCCGGAAGGTTTTAGAAATGATAATAAAGTTTGTTTGTTAAAGAAGGCATTGTACGGTTTGAAACAGGCTCCTCGTCAATGGAATAAAAAAGTGTGTGACGCGTTAGAGTTAAACGGTATGAATAGGTCTCAGACAGAGTATTGTGTTTATCATAAAAGAGAAGGTGACAGTATTATTATAATCGCAAATTTCCATGTAGAATAGTTCCGACGTCCTTCCAGTTTTTGAAAATTAGGAGTACCAGATACAACGCCATAATTTCCAGGAACTTGATTGTTAGCACGACTGGTGCCCGCCTTTTGCTCCATGATCAATTTTGACAGGAATGGAACGAAAGCGAAAAACTTAAGTTTTTAGGCACGAATTTTCTAAGAAAATTATTTGCAGATTAACGTGATGGCCCATAACCTTTTGTTAAGCAGGTATTTCCACAATAAGAAGAACAAATAATATTTTCATAGATATAATACATATTTTTAGACAAGCCAATTATGAAGTATATAAAGACAGTTTTGACATTACAAAACTAGGATAATAGAAAAGCAAAAGTGCTTATCATTAGAAAGGAGTTTATATATAATAATATAAAATCTAACAGTATGAAGCAAAGACGTGGACACTACCAGTGGGTCTGATAGACAGAATTCGAAACGTTGATATTTGTCAGAGAACTTACTGCCATGGCTTTCAAAATTAGCTGAAAGTCGCTGGTGGGGGAAGGATGAGTTGCTGCAGACCGCGTGCTCTCTTTGGGAAAGGCCTACACCCAGCAGTGGAGACATATTCTGTTCCTATGCGTGTAGATGATTCATTCAGTTAGATCCAGGTTTAGCACGAGAACAGTTTATAAAAACTAATCTGAATAGGTATTCAGTAAGTCTCGTTTCAAGCGGTTATTTTTATCATCACCATGACAAGCTTACAATATTAGTAATCCTTCAAAGTAACTGGCATTTGACATCATTGCAAATGGCACACACTTTCAACGGGATCAACAAATAGGCGGTTGGCAGATTGATGGTGGTAATTTCCCCAGTCTGCCGGGGCGGGGAACTATCCACCATTTGTTCCGATAAACCCAGTAAAATGTATCCACACGTTTCGGGATCAGGCTCAGGATAGTGTTAGGGACTGATGTCAGGCAAGTGTCCGAGTCCAGTTGCTAACAGTCATGGACATCATCATCGGTTATCATATAGTACGTAGTACCTAAATTTATGTTTATGTAGTATATAAATAGTATAACTTATTTAGTTGATATGTGTATGTAATTTTATTAATAAATATTTATTATAATCAATAAATAATATTCTATAGACTTATATTTTTAATATATTTAATTTAAATAGATATATTGCACCTACCTCACATAATTGTTTTCGTTGTCCTGAAGGTCTGACAGGCAGAGAATGTCAAGCGACATTATGTCACGCCTTTGTATATTTATGTGAAATAAAGTTTTAAATAAATAAATGGACCTCGCGCGCCACTTGCCATCAGGTGGGCACAAGGTAACATGTCGTGCTAAACAAGTATATGTGATAGTAAAACAAAACAAGATATATAAAACAAAGCATTGTTTATTTAAGAATTATTTAGATAACGCCCTCGCGACAAACTCAAATACAAAAATAATCATCTTAATTAAATTAAACATTTCTAATAAATATAAAACTATCATTACAGACAAACATATAACACCAAATATTATAACATTATATTATTTCATTTTTTTGGAGCAAATATATGATTTTTAAACTGCTCTTTTAATAAAAATCCGTTTACTTAATAATATATCTGTAACTCGAGTGTGACAAGTTTCGCTAAACGCAACTACTGTAAGGTTTATTTTATTTTACATTGCGTATTATTATAAGCTTAGCTATAAAAATACGCAATGTACTTTAGAGAATCAGTAAAACAATGTCACATTGAAGATACTATAGTTTTTGTCAAATATTAATCATCAGTGAATAGAAAACAACTCCTGTAGCTCTAGCACGCACACAATCCATATATTCATAGATTAATTTAGGTCATACGCACAATATTTGAGTACTGCCAATCGCCAGAATGTCTAGTAACAGAGTTTGACACTGCGATACATAGAACTGAACTAGAAGCATTCCAACGTCATTATAATTGTCACAATTAATCTTTAATTATTATTAATTTACTAATTAATTTGTAGTTCCGTAACGTCACACACTGCGGCGCTAGCGCTGTCTAAAATCCCATATTCTTGATTCCATAACGGAGTATTGTACGTGCTAGAGCTATTGATTATTAGTAAAAAATGAATATTTTTTTTAGATAAGTTACGATTCCAAATTGGAATAACATTTTTAAATTTGATTTTTATTATATTAAAATCTTTCTGATATGAAGCAATAATTATTTAAAATTTGTAGAAATGGTTAGAATAAGCTATAGAATTGTAAACACAACATCCTTCTAGAATTCTAAATATTGCCCCAAAAACATTGTTTACAGTAAAAAAGATGCGTTTGTAGAAAAATAAAATTCGTTAAAAATAGTTTTACACTGATTCAGAACCAGACGACATTTATAATTAAAATTAAAAGAGAAAATAATTACTTAATCTAAAGGCCGGACCACACAAGCGCGCCAACCGACCCGCGCGTTCCGTATAGCCGAGCCTTAACACAATAATTCTAATTTAAAAATTGTATTTCTGAAAATATATTAAATCAAATTGTACAATATTCAGGATCATATAAATATAATCATTCCCAATTACTTCTTACTAACATAAGCATAATTATTAGGGATGGGCCGAAGTTCGGCCGAATATTCGGTAAGACTAGTTTAAAATGTCTGAACAATAGGTAATTAAATCACTAAAATATTACCCAAGAACTATTCTTCAAATGATGGCTATAAAAATATAATAATTGTCTCTTTTTTTTTTGTGTATGATGTAAATGGAAAATTTAAGTAATTTCAAGAAATAAAATACCCCAAGTCATTATATAAGTATAGACAGGTGAATTAATTAAAAACATTTCCTGATATTTAATCAACTTGTAACAATAAGTTGGTAATTTGAACTTTTCTCTATTTTAAACGTTTATCGAATCACTATGATCTGACAATATAACGAAATTACTCTGTATCTCTATTATCTAGTGTTTTGTTCGTTGGTTTAAATTCTTTATTACACAAAATAAATGTGCATACAGGCTGATTACATTAGGCATTTTCTACCAGTTAACCTTTGCACAAATAAACTGATTAGATATAAAATTGTACATAAATTATTTGTGTCCTGTTTTGTTGAAAAAAAAAACCAAGTTTGATCAAAGTTCGAATTCGGCGCAGTCTAGTACCGAATGTTCCGCCGAAGTTCGTATTCGGCATAATCCACATTCGGCCCATCACTAATAATTAGAAAGAAGAAATTTTGATAAATGTCATGAATAAAAAACTTTTAAAATTGATATTACATGCAGAAAAAGTTATTTCTATGGAGAAAATTGAAATAGGTAAAAATGTTCAAATTTAGCTGTACATTAGAAAGAGTTACATGCAATAACTATTATAAAAGATTTGTTTAAAATTAATTCTTACATTAATTCATGCATAAAAATCCGGCTACTGGAATGTCCTGTTAAGGTCCGGTCAAACAGACGGCGAACAGCAAGCTTATTTGTACAGTTCGTCGCTTAGCAGAAGCGTAATTTCGCCGTCTGCTTGACCGAACGTTAAGCGTATATATTTAAGTCCTTTACAAACACATTCTAAGTGACGAGCTACATATAAAACATAAAAATGTTCATTGAGCCCAATTACTATTTAAATTTTAATGCAAAATGTTTTACTTTTAAACTGTTTCTATCCAAAACACCGAATATATGCAGCTACAGGCTAAATTACTTAATCAAATTACTACCTAGGACCTGATAATAAACGGGGGATTTCTGTAACAATGTTACACTGACAAGTGGCTACCAACCATACCGAGGCCATTCTAACAGGTCGGATCTAACATCTTGAATAGTAAAGTATCATCACGACCGTATCCCTTTCGAGGACAAGAGGCAAGCTCGTCGGTGTCTCCAGCGTACCTAAGGAGAGATATATCACTAATAAATTATTGTGTGCCGACTAGAGGAACGATTTCACAAGTTAGTATTAGTGGAACCGAAACCATCGGCTTAATGTGCTCTCCTCCAGGAGACGTTGATATTGTAAATCTCGTCAGTACATAAGAAACGTGTATTTTTTATTGGTACATGTCGGGGCTCGAACCTGCGGCCTTTAGATCGGGTAAAGTGACCCCACGTTCATTACCGTCGTGTCCTAAAGTCTACAACTAAACATTAACAATATAAACACACGTGAAGAATCAAATTAAAATGTAATTATATTACTGGAGATGTTACAATCGCCATTTTGAAAATTAAAACATAAATTCTATACTTGACAGAATTTACTGTATTTAGATAATCACTGGTTATATTATTTAACCCTCAAGTGCATCATAATACATCAATAATTAAATTGTATACTTTTTGACAATATCTTGGATTATTACTTATTGTATATTAGTATATTATGTTTAACTAAAAACAAAATAATGCATTAAGGGTTAAGTTTAGTATAATTCTGATAGTTTGTAACGAAACTATACAATATTTAGAAAAAGTGATTATTGACCATAAATCAATAAATTCTGTGAAACATATATAAAAGTGTTGAATTAAAATAAGACACATAGTTTAAAAACATAGCACCTAAATGGTGAACAGCTCGCCATCCCAAACCGATACAACAAACTTACATTGTTACTTTTTATTCTGACAATTATACAACTACCCTCATATTTTTACAAATTGCAAGTAATCTAATATCTATATTTTTTTTTGCTAAGAACATTCCTGATTGTGTGTTTGTTTTATGAAGTATATAATCACGACCGTATCCCTTCCAAGGTGGTCAGAAACCACGCCTTAAAAAAAGCGGATTCACATTTAGCCAACTTTACTATTGGCCCATCATGACAAGTGGCAAGCTCTCCGATGTCTCCAGCGTACCAAACCCGAGAAGCACCACAAAGGTACCTCCGAGTCTAAATCCATTAATGGATTGCATTGTATAATTTTCTGGATTTTCAGTATAAATAGGAATGGAGAAGTAAGGTGTTTGGGATGGCGCGACAAATATATCCCTAACGCTTTCTTGCAACAATTCCATATATTATTATTATTCTCATAACATTTATTATATGTTCTTTTAAACGTTTAATTTAGTCCCATCGATCTTTTTATTATACTTTTACAAGATATATTCAGATTCACACATAATTTATATATTTATGTTTTAGCTATTTACGTATAATTTAGCTGCCCAATTTAATATATATTATTAATTAAACTATTTATTTACGTAACAAAAACGTAAACCACTAAATATTGTAACGAAATAATAAAATTAAGCTAAGAATACTTAGCTCTATGTATACTATTTCGTGACGTAGGTAGGTACATTTATTTATATTATAAGGTATTATCACGACCGTATCGCTTTCGGGGTGGTCAGAAACCACGTTTTTAAAGAAGCGGATTCACATTTAGCCAGCTTTACTATAGGCCCATTATGAGAAGTGGCAAGATCGTCGATGTCTCGAGAAAAATCACAAATAAATTATAGTGTCCTGACTTGAGATTTTTTATTATGAGACGTCTGACGTGGACTCCATAGAGAACATTTAATCCTGGTAATTTAACACGGCAAATACAGAGGTTGGATAGGCATTAAGTTAGGATCGGTATTCAGGAGAAGGTCTAATCACTCCAATCAACTTTTGTATTGTCTTCGTTCTCATAGTCACCACATTAGCGCTAGGCTCGGGTGTCACTAGACACGTGACATATTAAGACGAGTCTCTTCAATTATTAGGACCAATAGATTTAATTGGATAAAGGCAAGGTTCATGGGAATACCACGAAGGTAACGAAGTCCCGATAAATCGAATGTCAGAGTTCCATCTGCAGTAAAATATTGTTTGAAAGTAAATCTGAATATACCTCTTAATAAAATGGATAGCGGATTTAACAATTAAAGCGTATACGTTATTGTAAACACACAAATAATTTCATTAAACACTAAGTTACGGTGGTACATACAAGTCATATACTCTCGCTTGTCAAAGCGAATATATTCATATATATATATTATTCCTTCAAAGTGTCACTTTGAAGGAATTATCTATCATAAAAAAGTATCATCACGACCGAATCCGTTGCGAGGTAGATTGAAACCATGTTTTTTCAATCATGTAATAGGAGGTTACAGAACAATAGATGAGAGTTAAAGGTCTGACATCAGAACAATGGATATAAGTTTTGGACTATTTAGTATTTACTGCCTCCGCGGTACGGAGTACGATTTCTGGTCGGCACATAATATTTAATTAACATGTTTCATGAATTAGGTAAGTGTCGAGTCATCCACAAGCTTACCACTTGTCAAGAAGTGCCGGTAGTAAAGTTAGCTAATTGTGAATCAGCTTCTTTACAGCCTGATTACTGACTAACCAAGTGATGACCTTTACTTTATGTATAAGATTATAAAATTTGGCATCTTTTATTTATTTCCGCATACAGTTATTAAATTACAGTATATTTTAAAATACCTCCGTTCTGAAAATGACAATAATAGATGCAAAAACTTTTAATATAATAGAAAGATAAAATAATAAATATATTCGCTTCGACAAGTTAGGCTATATTAATAAAATTTGAGAACATTTAAAGCTTCCGACAATATTCCCATATTGTTGCGAACATTTTTTCATCTTAGAACACCATTTATATTTCAAACTATGGCAACATTGATTTAAAAAATGCGTAGACGTTAAAATGCTTTTGTTTTACTTCTAATAAGGTTTTTACCACACAGCTGGTTATATATATATATATATATACTTGCTTTTAATGTTTTTAATATAATACAAAAATCAACAAAGCCCATTACATTTTATACATAATGATTATTACATATAATACGGCAAATATACGTTTTTAATAGAATAACTTTATTTGATACTTAAAATGATACATACAAATGTTTATGTGGTAGAAACCTTAGCTTATCAGAAAATGCAATAAAAAAATGTATAAAATAGCTTATATATAAATGTGCAGTACTGACGTAACGACAAACATATAACTTAACATATAATAATTATAGTATTAGTTTTAGAATCCAAGTACCATAGTAACAGGTTCGATTAACGTCAAAAGATTTCTTAGCAATTTACTAAAACACATTTGTTATAAAACCCATTTTCGATATATATTATTTTTATAAAACATAATTCGAATAATATGAAAATATTTTGTTTTTAATAATATAATAATTATTATATGCTAAGCTATAAAACTATATATAAAACAATTCTACTTCCGCAGTGACGTAGCTTATATATCTAAATATTATATGGTCAAATATAATTATATTTACAAGGCAATATATTATATTTGATGATATAAATGTGTATATATATGTGTGTGTTGGAGCAGCTTTTAACACGTGACCATATGTCAGTCTCTTTCTACGCCAATATAAAGGAAAGAGACACAATGATATACTAAATAACATACATATGTTTACCAATATTTTATTTCGTTTATTATTTCAGTAATATTGACTTTCATCATTATTAAGAAAATTGTAGACAATGGTAATCTTTATTATATTTAATAAACAGTAGAAATACGGGTATAAACTTAGTGTATAGTGTTAACAGCTGCGTACTGATGACTCCTGTAGGAATCCTTGGGTAAGGGCAGTATAGTGGTGGGTTAAGACTGCGAACTCTGTTGGATCTCGATTTTCTCTACTGTCATGTCGGGGTTCATCGCGGTGGCCTCCTGAAATAGATACAAAAATATTATTATATTTGCAGAATTTTTAACCAATTTTTAACATAATATTTTTATACCTCAATTGTATAAAAAAATATATATATATACAGTTACAACAATGTTAGACTCGGAGGTACCGGGTTCGATTCCTGGTCGAGACACAAAAATATTGATTAACTAGCGGCCCGTCCCGGCTTCGCACGGGGGGACTTAAGATTTTTTACATAGTTTTACGTTTTATTTATATTTATTCTCAGTTTTTTTTTTATTTAGGAAGTATTTACCTTTTGAAAATATTTTTCCGGACTTCATTTACTTATTTCATTTATTTAATTAATTATTTTCTTCTTAAATAGGAACCTACCTATTTTGTTGTTGTTTGTTTTGGTTGAGGTAAAAGTTTGTTTTTAAATTGTTTTTTTACATTTATTGAAAAATATTTACATCTTTTTATTTATTTTTTGTTTTTCTTTGTTGTTTTAAGGTTTTTTTTGTTTTTCTTTATTGTTTTAAGGTTTTTTTTGTTTTTTTTTTGTTGTTTTAAGGTTTTTTTTGTTAAAGTTTTTTGTTTTTTTTAAAGGTTTTTACTTGTTGTTTTAAGGTTTTTTTTTGTTAAAGTTTTTTGTTTTTTTTTTTGTTAAAGTTCTTTGTTTTACGTGTTTGATCAAATTATCGTAATATTTACATTTTACTTTAAGGCTTCACTGTAAACTATGTTTGCAGTGGTATTTGTAGGTGCTAACAAAACATATTGATTTTTAGGAGATCCTACTCGAGAAAGGGCTACATATAACTGCCCATGAGAAAAGCACTCTTTTCTTAGGTCGACGCCAACAATCGAAAAAGTTTGTCCCTGTGATTTATTTATCGTAAGGGCAAACGATGTCTTCACAGGAAACTAACCTTTTAAAGGATATAGGTAAATCCGTCGGAATCATCGGGATTCGCGGTATGTGAGCGAGCTGTCCGGCCGCGGGCCCAGTGATGATTGTTGCTACAATCACATTGTCTCGGATAGCGAACAATTCATCCATAGAGCATTTTTGTATAACTTTAACTATATGCTCAGCGCACGCCACGGAAGGCCTCAGAAACGATACTTTTCCCCCGTTTTTAAAACATTTTTGGTTACTGCTCCACAACTATAGGACCTAGCGTGATATTATATAGCCTATGTATCTTCTGAATAATGCAGCTTTCTAATGGTGAAAAAATTATTGCAATCGGTCCAGTAGTTTTTGAGTTTATTCATTACAAACATACAAAAATACAAAAATACAAATCTTTCCTCTTTATAATATTAGTATAGATATAGATGTAAATAAATACATTTAATTAATATCTAATTTATTTGTGATATTTCTCTCCTTTGGTACTGGAGACATCGACGAGCTTGCCACTTGTCATAATTGGTCTATGGTCAAGTTGGCTAAATGTGAATCCGCTTATTTATAAGCGTGGTTTCTGACCACCCTGCAAGGGTAACGGTCGTGATGATGCCTCTTAAAGTTACAACAATGTAATGTGGCAAAACATTAGTGCAAAAGTGCAAATACAAACCGACTTAATTTATAGTTTAGTATACTAAATGGTTGCGGTTCGAACTCCAGCATGTACCAATTTACAACACTACCGTTCCCGTGCCTCGGAGAGCACGTTAAGCTTTCGGACCCGGCTTCACTACCTATATCTGACAGTGGTGGTCTGGGACTGTGATTAATCACCTCGTCAACATAGTAAAACTAGGCCAAATTGTATCTCTATATCTTTTAAAGGACTTATCTTCAGCAAGGAAGGTCTCGGACTCTTCTCCTTTAGAGTCTGTATTGATCAACGATGTCTAAATAAGGTTAATCAGAAGTGGGATATTACCTGGATGGCTTCAGCGAGTGCTCGGTCGTGGTCGATGGGGTCTCCGTCAGACTGGATGGTGATCTTCTGTTCCACTCGGGTCTCCACTACGCCATTGCGCTCCGTCTTGTACTGGATAAGAAAAAAAACAACTTTAATCTTAATATACAAAGGTTGAGAATATACTAGAGGAGCGATGGGGACTCAGTTGTAAGAACGCCTTTTAAATCCTACAAAGGTAAATACACTTTTCTTACGTACTGCAGTCATACATTTACAACACCACCGTTCCCGCGAGGAGGAGAGCACGTTAAGCCGTCGGTCCCGGTTCCATCAACATGTCATTAAAAATTGTCAATAAAAAAATATGACATAAGACCCTCGCCAACCCGCTGGACCAGCGAGCGTGGCGACTAATAATAATTATATTTGAATCTAATAGTATAATTGTGTCAATTGACCCAAAACTTTGTATATTTTACTTTTGGTTGCTATTATATCCTATTTAACAATTATTTACGCAATAATTACGTACTGTTTGGAGAAATGAACTGTATAATACATATTTTTATGGCTTAAGATTTAATATCAATATTACTGTAATTTTATGTCCTAGTAATAAACTGTGATTTTTTAGAAAATAAATAAAAAAGTCGTATAAGTTATACACCATTTACAAGCTGCTGGTCTTTTGATTCCAGCTTCCTCTTTGAACCACTTTGCTGCTTAGTCTTTTACTAGCAGGAGTAGAATTATTCAAAATTAATTTAATTAATGACGTGACACAAAAGTGTGCCTGTGAAAGGGTTTACGTGAATAAAGATATTTTGACTTTGACATCTCAAGAACGACTGGACTGATTTCTATGATCTGAGATATGTCTCCACCCCAACAGAATAACTATTAAAACATGAGAAATATTTATTAAGAAAATGGAACGGATTGTTTAAGTCATTGTAAGAACTGAATAAATATAAACATATATCCGTAGAACGTACAAATTTGAGCTACACAGTTTTTTTGTAATTTGCCACTTCTACCAAATCAAGACTCTTTTGATGACCAGCTCACCATACAGGCGAAGCCAGATCATACAGTTAATTAAAGATATTTTAAAAAAATAATGGACAAAGAATGTAATTTGTGTTTTTTGTTTTATTATGATCTTTATTTTATCAGAGCAAAATTAAATATTTTAGAGATATGAAGAGAATGTTACCACAAAACATCAGTCAGCGTTAGTGACGTCACTTAATAGTAAATATTGTTAACTGCCCCTAAATAAAACGGCTTAATTAAGTTGTTTTTAAGAAAAGAAAAATGATAAAATTGGAATCTACTTTTATAAAAGCAAATAGTTCCAATTTGCCAAGGATCGTTTCTGCAATTTTATTTTTTTATTACATAAAACATTTTAACCTAATACGAGTTGTTGCAACAATATTGAACTATAGTATTCATTTATTTCATATTTTACGAGTTGTTGTCAAAAACTCTGCTCTTGGGATATTTCATCTTGGTAAATAATTTTAGTTGTTTAAAGAGCGGCTTACATAATTCAAATAGTGGAACCTCAAAAATAGTGAAACCCCGCAAATAGCTCGGTTAGATTTTTTTTTTATTTCTATCACGATTGTAAGTGTTTTATGTTACTCCAGCTATGACATAAACCTATGTGTGATGTTCTTACCGTGATGGTCTCGACGGTGCGGGTCTTGGAGCTGATGGTCTGCGAGGAGACCACCTCCCCCTCGGCGTCCAGCTCGGGGACCTCGTCCAGGGGCTCGGTGGGGGAACTCTGGAAATAACATACATACAACTTCAAATAAAACTATCATCACAAACGTATCCCTTCCGGGGTGGTCAGACACCACGCTTTTTAAAGAAGTGGATTAATTTTAGCCAACTTTTATGACAATTATTATTTTGTCCGGACCAGGAATCGAACTTTCCCGTCTAAATCCACGGACTTAACCGCTAGACCACGGTTGTCACCTGATAACTTTAAAATTATTTAAATCAATATATACACATTAGGCATTTGATATTAGGCAAATGGATAAAGTCAGAAACGTGGACATCCGTCAAAGAACCAAAGTTATATAGCTTTTTAAGTGGCAATGAGTAGACGGGTTCTGGAGTGGAGATCACGTACTGGAAGACGCAGAGTGAGATGGTCGGATGACCTGAGGACGGTCGCTGGTGGGGGATGGATGAGGTCTACATCCAGCAGTGGAGAGCCACAGGCTGATGATGATGAGGCACCTGGAGAAAGAAGTTGCCAAACTACTTCAACGTCTATGTAAGTAAAATATTTGCAAGACCTAGAATTGCAGAAGTGTATAATGCTACCATCCGAAGAAGAGTAACGTTACCTTGGTGGCTGCAGACTGCACCATGGTACCGAAGGGCGCGTTACCCTGCGTCGTGGTCGTCGTTGTCGTAGAATACGATCCGGGCTCCTGAAATATTAATAATCATAACTTCAAAATCAAATACAAAATAAATACTTTACGAAAATGTTTTTGGCACCTGGGGCCTAATTCTGGCGGCTTCGACTTGCGTGTTCCAAATAATCGAATGAAAAGCGACAGATCTCTATAGAAAATTGTCAGTTTCATTCGAGCAAAAATGCATGTCGAAGGAGTTTTTTCATACATTATTATTAGCTCACCAGGTTTATAGCCTCTGAAACTTATTGTGTCTTTATGTGCGATAAGACTTGGTCATAAGAAATTCAAAAAATACTTTCAAATGCAACATGCTGATCAAGTCATGCACAACAAACACACTTTTAAATTTCTATAGAATTTTAAACATTAGAATCTATTTACCGTTTTTTAATTGATCCTGTGATGTTATCAAAATTTTGGGACTATATCAAGTGCTGACACTATTCTATTTTAAAAGTATTGGGAATACCAAAGGACATCTTGTCAGGGGATTTGGGCTAAATTGTAGTCATAATTATATTATGCATCTTTGGATAAATTATTCTAACAACATTACAATTTAAGTAGAGAAAAAACTACACACATCAAAAGTGTCTAGGGATCAACATATATTTTTGCAATAACTTTTCTCCTGATTGATATTCATTAAAATTTTCTTTAAGGATTGATCAAATAAAATGTTTTCGTTTGTCTACAGTAACGATAAACCAAGTCACCTTTGCATTAGTAAAAAAAATTGCCATTTTCCTAATAAAGGGATTTTTGACATTTGAACCACTAACATTAAAGTTCGAAAAAAAGACTGAAATAACAGTTTTTTTTTTAATTTTATTGGGTAACTTAAACAATTAATAATCCGTGTTTCTACCGCGAACACTAACAACACAAGAACATCGGTTTGGCATACTCAAAATGAGTTCATCCAAATCACGCTGTGGAATGGCCGCCCATGTTCGTTGCAACAACAAAAAAAGGTCTTCTTGCGACTGGATACCCTCCATATTCGGCAGAGCTCTTCTCTGAAGAATATCCCATGCATGCTCAATCGGGTTCAAGTCTGGCGACTGAGCAGGCCAGGGCAGGACATTGATGTTAGCTGCGGCGAGAGTCTGTCTTACAACTCTTGCGGTGTGCGGTCGTGCATTATCATGCATTAACTGAAATAAGGGACCGATATGCACTTGTAGAGGAACGATGACGTCTGATACAACCGTCTCAGCATAAATTTGAGCGTTGAGGTTGCCTCTGATCCAAATCAACTCAGTTCTTCCGCCGATCGAAATACCCGCCCATACCATGATGGTTCCACCACTATAAGGATGGACTTCCTGGCAGGATTTTAATCGCTGTTGGCGTCCAGGGGTTCTCCAGTGTCGTATACGTCTTGTATCCGGCCTCATACCAAAACGAGACTCATCAGAAAAGCACACGAAACGCCATTGTTCTTCTGTGCAATTTCTGTGTTCAAGAGCCCATTGATATCGAGTCCTACGATTGTGCATTGCTATAGGTGGTACCCGTAGCGGTCTTCGGGAATGAAGGTTCACTTCATGCAAGCGGTTTCTGACTGTTTGGTCGCTAATTAAGTTCCCTGAAGAGCGATGAAGGCTCACGGCTAACATCATGGCGGTTATTGTTGGAGTTCTTCGAGCTGTGATTTGAATGTATCGGTCTTGTCTCCGTGTGGTGCAGCGATACCGTCCTCCATGGCGCTCAGCCACGGTACCAGTGGTTCGGTAACGTGTCCAAAGTCGACTGATAACACTCTGACTTGTATTCAGAGCTAAAGCCACAGTACGTTGCCGGGAACCAGCTTCTATCATTCCCACGGCTCTGATCATTTCTTCCCTGCTTAAATGACGTCGCCGCTCCATAATAACGTTGGTTTTAATCAGTAGTAGGGAAACAGTAGCACTAATAATGTCTTCAATGCGTCTTATGTTTTTATAGGGAAAATATTGACAGCTGATTTTCATCTTTTACTCGAATTTGATTGACAGTTCCTGTTTTAAATTATGAAATGCACCAAAAAGGATCCATATAAATTTATAAAATCATAAATTTATTACAAAGCCACATCTCAATCACAAGAAATCCGCATAAACATGCTTGATCCCTAGACTTTTTTGATGTGTGTATTTATTTTATATACATAGTTATATAGTTTTTGTGTGCAAAATGTTAAAAATATCATTATGAGAGCTCGAGTACTAAAGGGCGATACGAAAACTAATATTTTATTTTCAAAATAACTTAATTATAATAATAAATTAATTAATTAACACTGTTAAAACACTGCAATTTAAAATATATATATATATTTATTTATTTGTTGGAAAATTTACAGCCTTTACAATATTATGTATACAAAGAATATCTAATCTTAAAGCCTTACAAATTTTCACTGTTCGCTATAATGAAATTATTATTATTATTATTTATTTAATTTGTAGTAAAAATAACCTTAGTATTATTAATAATACAATCGAAACTACTATTTGCATTTTTTATCGTTATATAATATAATGTTAAATAGCCAAAAGTGGATGATGTCATTTGGGATTATCAAGGTTTATATTATTTTTACACTTTTTAAACGTATTTTAGCCTATAACATGTTGTGGCGTGTATTAAGGTCAGTGTATGTGCGGAATATATATATATGTCTCCCTGAGCGTGGAGTGAGTTCTTACCGTGGTGTAGTAATGACCTTCGCCGGCGCCCTCCTCGAAGTCTATGGGGGTCCCGGAGTCTCCGCTGCTGAGCGAGGAGTCGGAGCCGTGCCGAGTGAGCTAAGCATGCGTGGACATGATAAACCATGCTGGGTCACATGATAGAGGAATGCACGTCAATTGTGGTCCACTCATTTAGGTCATGGTTACACAGATTATTTAAAATTCTGTTTCTCAGTGGTAAATATCTGGTCTCAGATACCAATTTAATATATGATAGATATGACAATTTGTCACGAGATGGACTTTTTTTAAAACAAATCTGTGGAACCATATTTTTAACGTGCATATCTCAAATAAAAAGAAATAAAAATATTAACACAAAAGAACAACTGTCTACTCTCAACGTACAATATATTTAACGAATACCTACAACACAACTAGTTAACAATATAAGAAGGTTTAACAGTTTCACATCCCTCTCGCTCGCACAATACAACTTTTTCAAAGCTGAGTGTACTTTTGAGAAATGTAATTAACCAACTTTCTAAGAAATTAAATAACGGATATTTAGAACAGGTTTTAACTGTTATACCAAATTTTAGAAAGAGAAAAATAGTAAAAACATTTATAACATTATTCCTTTACTAAAACAAATATATTGAAGAAGACAAATTTCTAACCATTCCATGGATTCACCGTGCGGGTGTCGAGCCTATCGTGTGTGTCGGTAAGATATGTGAATATATTTTTTAAATATTTCTTTCATTGCACCTATAATAGTTCAAATTTGTCCCCAAGGTTTGTCTGTCAGAAAATGTCTACGGGCATTAAGTCCGGCTTTGTGCTTTGTGCAATAAAGTTTTTAAATAAATAAATAAGAATGGAGTCTCGGGCTTGCGACCTAGAATAGGCTAAATACTGCATTGTGGGAGATCAAAATAGCTAAACCCTTAATACTATTTCTATATTTACCAACAAATAATATACAAACTTTTGTTCAAATTTAAATATTACCACTATTATTGAGACCAAATTTTGTAATTCTAAAAATATTTGAACGTTGGAAATAGACAGTAAAGATGATGAAACGAAATCAAAACCCATGCCGAAAGTAGTTACATGCTAAAATAATGGACAAATTTAGTTGGCAACTACACGAATAAACTAAATCAAATAGATAAACACAAAAAAGAACTATAATATAAATAAACACTCTTCTAAATGATGCGCTTGGTGAATACTACTGCAGATACCTATTTGGCCTAATATCCTTAAATTTACATTTTAATTCTGAAGAAAGTAATTCTAAGGTGATGATCGCGCTTTCGGAATGACATCGGATTAATTAGCTTGGTCATTTTAACATTGTACCTTTATAATTTTAATATTTAATTATAGAGGTTTTGCGTATTGTTAGCTTTCGGTACACGAGCTAGTAACCTATCTTAATTATGACATACCTGGTAGAGTACCACAGTACCATGTATTTGAAAGATATTTATTTATTGTTGTTTAATAATAATAATATAATAAATATTTCCAGACAGGTCACACAGCGCCATCTAGTTTCCGTGGTAAGCTACGAGGCTTGTGTTACGGAAACTAGATGGTTGATAAACTACATACTATACTTTTTTTTTTGTAAATTTATACATATAAACACCCAGACCGAGACAAATTATACAATGTACAACTTGACCCCGGTGGGAATCGAACCCACGATCTCGCGAGTTCATTGCAACGTTTGTTACCACTAGACCATGGAGGCGGTATAATTCTGTATTTGAATTTGTAAATTAATTTTCGATTTTTTATATATATATATGTATATGTTTGTATCGGAACATTCGGCCATCGAGTTGTGTATAGGAAGTACCTTGTTATCTGTAGTGACCATGGTCTTGACCTGCTGCGTGACGACGCGCTGCTCCTGCCTGGTGGCGGAGGAGGTGAGGGTGTGCGCCACGGTGGACTCCTCGAGCTGCTGGGTCCTGGCCCTGGTGTCCAGGTCGTGGTGGGTGGTGGCGGTGCGCGTGGTGACGGCCCGCGCGCGCACGTAGGGACTGCGGCGCGGGTCCGGGACCTCCGCGCCCTCCGCCTTGGGGAAACGTACTCATGCGGGGATTGCGTACAAGTGTGCAGCTACTAGGCGAGGAGTTGTTTCGGCTACGTGACTTATCGGTGCATCTACCAGTCTACTCACATTTTCTACATAGCTCCAAACAAAATTGTATATATGTATGTTTATGTTTAATATTGTGTATTTATTAGCAAATTAGGGGTGGTTAGAAACCACGCTTATAAAGAAGCGGATTCACATTTAGCCAACTTTACTGCCGGCCAATCATGACAAGTGGCAAGCTCGTCGATGTCTCCGGCGTACCAAAGGAGAGAAATGTCACAAATAAATTAAAATTATTTATTTACATTCACAAATATTTTTGTGTCCCGACCCGGAATCAAACCCGGTACCTCCGAGTCTAAATCCACGGACTTAACCGCTAGACCACGGAAGCAGTTTATTAGCAAGTACATATATTTATATTAATAACTAGATTATATATTTTTTAACTAAGTATATGTTCAATATATATTTGTAACATTATTATTTTTATCTAATTGTTATGCTTTAATACTTTCATTGCACTTACAGTTGTTCAAATTAATCCCAAAGGTTTGGCAGTCAGAAAATGTCCACGGCATTAATAGTTTTGAAATAAATAAGTCGTCACAAATATACTGCTGCCTCATAATATTGTAACTGATGAAAACAAAGGCGAGCTTATAATGGCAAATTGTATCCTAGCTAACTTGGGACAACTTTAAGCAGCTAACAGACAGGTAGCTTGCAAAATTACTCTTAAACATATATTTATATTGTAAAAGCAATAATTACTATTAAAGTATTTTTTATATATTAAAACGAAATCTTTGTGAATAGTTGTATGGCACCTTTACGTATGTATTTTATTTTACATTTAGCTTATTCATTCATGCAAACACATCTTCAAAAATTTGTAAACAATTGTGTGATATTTAAGTCTTTACAATGTTAACAATAATAATTTTAGTATCAACTATAAAATAAACTAATAAAAAATAATGTCACAAATTATTTGTTGAGTTTTTTATATTTATACTAGCGCGACATGTGACTCCGCGCCCACCCTATGTCAAGTGGCGCGCAATGTCCATGAATGTTAACAACTGGAATTAGACACTCATGACTGACATTAGTCCCCAACACTATGCCGGCTCGGCTGGGCATGACGGCAATTCGAGCCTGATCGCGAAACGTGTGGATACACTTTACTGGGTTTATCGGCACGAACGGTGGATACTTCCCCGCCCCGGCAGACTGGGGAAATTACCTATTTAAATCTCGAGTATTGTGTATAATGTACGAGCCCAGAAGTGGTGTAAAGCTGAAACAACTCCTTTTGATATTTTCTAAGATAAAATGGTAGTTCTAGCTTAATCTAGTGAATTGTAATATTGAAATAGAAAAAAAAACTATTTACGTCACTTTTCTACGCATTCCTTTACACATTAAAACAAAAATACAATAAAAACCAGTGTGAGAACAAGAAAAATGGGTCATGAAAGAAAAAAAAAACCAGTTTAAAATAAGCCACACAATGGTTACTACAACACAAAGTAACAACCAAAAAGGAGAGCACGGCGGCGCCCCGGCTGCCATATTATTCATATTACGTAAAGTAAACGAACCTTATTAGTCTGGGTGGAGAAGGTGACCTCCCCGGTTCCCATATTCTCCACTTCCTGTTCCACATTGTGGGTCACCCCATCGTCGTTCTTCGTCAGGAGTTGCTTGGTGGTGGTCTTGACCACGACCGGCGGGGTCGGCGTACCGTTCTTTCCTTTCCTTTGAGAGATCGGGATTTTGGAGGACGGAGGAGAGGCCGACGATACGATGCCTTGGTGGCGGATGTGCTCGCTCGTCGTGAACTCCGAGAACGACTTGGGCTCGTCCCCGCGCGCCGGACTCTCGTCCTTGCCGAACGTCGAGAACTTGTGCGTGTTCACCGTCTGAATATCTATGTTAGCCGGAAGATCTTGCGTCTCCTTCTCGATAGTATAGTTGCCGCTCTTGTCCTCGAAGTGAGAGGGATCGATTTGCGAATAGTGAAGGATCAGCTGTCCGGTGACCGGGTCCCTGACGGCCGTGCTCGGGTCGATGTCGCCGGTGTCCGGGTTGATGTCGCCGTACTCGGTTTTTATTCTGCCTGTGACTGGGTCGATTTTACCGGATAATGTCATGGTCTGAGTGACAGTGGTCCGGGCACCTTTGAGCCTCGGGTCGTCCGGGTCCACGTCGATGGTCTCGCCGGTGATAGGGTCGATGATCTGGTACAGGTACACGGTCTTAGTGGTTATGATACGACCTGTGGTTTCATCGATAGTACACTCTTTAGGATCGATTTCTTTAACTCTACCCTTGTCGTCTTTCTGAGTTATGACGTAGATTTTAATAATAACTAGTCGGCCAGTCGTTGGGTCTATTTTACCAACCTTGGTGTAAATTTCTCCCGAAGATGGATCCATTTGTGTCGCCGAGAACAGAGGCTGGTTGTTTTCATCAGTGGCTCCTGTGGCCGTATAATATTGACCATTAGCTGGATCCACTTTAATGTGAGACTTGTCGATGTCAGATGCGAAGACAATGTCTCCTGTCTTCGGGTCCAAACGACCGTGGAAAGCGAGGATGTTGCCAGTTTTAAGGTCAGCTCGGCTGGATTTGTATATAACTTCTCCAGTCTGCGGATCCTTGGGACCAGCTATCCAAATTTGGTTATTTAACGGATCGACCTTTACGTTCTTAGGATCATTTCCAACAATCTGTTTGCCAGACACAGGATCTATTTTGTTTTGAACTATTCTGAGACAAATGATACGTCCGATGTCCTTGTCTGGTTTACCCGATTTAGGGTTAACCTGTCCGCTCCTCAACAACATTTGCCCAGTTATTGGATCACATTCAATGTCTTGAATTTCCATTTTTCCTGTCTTAGGGTCGTTATACGTCACAGTACCTTTGACTAAATCAATTTGACCATATTTAGTATCAATTTTGTTATTTTCTGGGTTAAATTGACCCGTGCTGCTTTCGATCATTGAATGTTTAGGTTCTATAATGCGCTTCTTGGGGTCTAATTTACCCACGAACGTCGTAACTTCTACTACAGGGTCAATGTGTGGTCCAACAATAATCGTCTGTCCAAGTTTAGGTTCAACTTTATTATATTTTGGGTGTACAATACTTGATATATTTATGTGACCAGTATTTTCGTCTATCAGTATAGGTGTAGTTTCTTTGACTCCAGAAGTAGTGACACATATGACCCCATTGGACGGGTCAATGACACCATATCTAGTCAAGATGTGTCCGGTTTCAGCATCGACTTTGCCTTTAGTAAGTTCTACACAACTATCAGCAATGTTCGTAACATTTCCAGTTTTAGGATCTTTCGCTCCTATAATGGTAGTTATTTCAACAACAGGATCATCTTGTTTAGCAACGCTTAAAATCATGCCAAGGTTGGGGTCAACTTTGCCAGTCTTAGGATTAATCGCACCGGAGTTAATAAATATTTGTCCCGTTTCCGGTAATACGACTCCTTGCTTTGTTTGTTTTTGACCTGAAGGATCTGTTATAACCATGTTACCCTTGTTAGAGTCGATGACACCATACTTAGTCTCAATAAGACCATTGGGATCAAGAACTCCTGTTAAGTGTTCTACTCGAGCCGTATGAAAATCTGGTTTCCTTGACTTGGGATCGAGTTTAGTAAAAATTACCATAATTTTAACAATCTTTCTCTTTGGGGGTTCCGGTGGAGCGGCTGTGGGTTTGACGGGAGCTTTTTGTATTAAAGCTGTTGGTGAAATAGGCGAAGCGACTGGAGGAACTGGCGATGAAGTGAACACGGCAGTTTTGTGCGTAGGAGAATGAGCAGGAGAATGCTCGGGAGATGCGTGAGACTGCACGGGAGACGGGCTCGGGCGCGGAGCAGATGACACGCTAAGACGAGCGGGGCTGGACGGCGCTACTTTAGGCAACACATTCTGCTTGTCCACTACAGTCACTTGCTGAGCGAAGGAGGAATCTGGCTTTCCGGTCTTGGGATCAATGACACCACTAGTAATAATAATATTTCCTGTTTTAGGGTCGACGTCAGCTTGTTTTAGCTCTTGTTTGCCGCTGATCGGATCTTTGTATAGAATCTGTCCGGATCTAGGATCGATGATTCCGAAGTCAGTGTGAATCTTTCCATCTTCAGCGCTGACGTAACCTTTAGACGCGTCAACATTTCCCGCTCCAGCGTCGACACTTTTTGTCTTTGGGTCATATTTACTAGTGATTATAACCAGGCGCACTTCACCAATTGTAGGTGGGGTCTTAACAGGAGTTGTGGCTTTGTTTACAATGCTGTACTGTTGGGCCAGTGTAGGGTCCACCTTTCCTGTTTTGGGATCAACAACATTACTGGTAATCAGCATATGACCAGTAGCAGGGTCGACCTTGGCTTTCTTGATCTCTTGCTTTCCGGTTTTAGGGTCAGTGACAATAATTTCTCCAGTCACTGGATCAACAACGCCAATAGCAGTACGTATTTTACCATCGGTCCCAATAGTTCCACTAATAGTATCGACGGTACTGACACTTGGATCAATTTTTTTCGTTTTAGGATCGTATTTAGTTGTTATAATAACTAGATGGATTTCACGTTCGACAGGTTTGGCGTCTTTGTCGACAATACTAAACTGTTGAGCTAATGATGAATCTGGTTTGCCAGTTCTGGGATCAACTATACTAGTTGTCAAAAGCAGGTTTCCAGTCTTTGGGTCAACTGCTGCTTGTTTGATGTCTTGTTTGCCAGTTTTAGGGTCATAGTACTCAATTTTACCACTCTTGGGGTCTAGTATACCGTAGTTAGTATGTACACGTCCGTCGTTGCCGATGATACCTCGCGATGTGTCAATATGGCCGTTGGGATTGTCAAGACGTTTGTTTTTAGTATCATACTTGCTCGTAATTACCACAAGTTGTACCTCCTTTCCAGGTATATTGGAGAACTTGTCTTTTGGCTTGTTAACTACACTGAATTGTTGTCCCAAGTTAGGATCCACCTGCCCAGTTTTGGGGTCAATTACTCCCGATGTAAGTAACAGATTTCCAGTTTTCGGGTCTACATTAGCTTTTTTAAGCTCTTGCTTTCCAGTTACTGCGTCTGTTATCGTAATTTGTCCCGTCGCAGGATCTACAATACCGAATGAAGTATGAACCTTATCGTCATCATCAATTTTGCCTGGAATAGTGTTTACATGCGCGTTGTATAAGTCAAGTTTCTTATTCTTGGGGTCATATCGACTGGTGACAATAACCAAATTAATAAGTCGCTCAGGAATGCCTTTGGGTGCATCTTTATCAACAATACTTAGTTGTTGAGCAAGAGACGAATCTGTCTTTCCTGTCTTGGGGTCGATTATTCCTGAAGTTACAATATAGCTGCCAGTTCTCGGGTCAATGACGGCTTGCTTGGAATCGGGCCTTCCGGTCTTTTGGTCGGTGAAATGTACTTTGCCAGTATCAGGATCAAGAATACCAAAGTTAGTATGGATTCTACCATCTTTTTCAGCTACGATGGCTCTTGAAGTTTGTACAAAGCCGTTAGGGTTGTCAAGTTTCTTGTTCTTGGAATCGTATTTGCCAGTGACAGCAACAAGCTGTACATCTTTTCCTGGCACTGATGCGAACGAATCTATAGGTTTGTCCACAATACTGTATTGTTGTCCCAGAGCGGCGTAAAGTTTATCTGTCCTTGGGTCGATAACCCCAGATAGTAGAAGGATATTTCCAGTCTTAGGATCAACTGTCGCTTGTTTTGTCTCTTGTTTTCCAGTACTAGGGTCTGTGCATAAGATGTCTCCATTTCTGGGATCTATAACTCCATAGTCAGTGTGAATTTTTCCGTCAGCACCGCTAAGGACACCCTTAACGGAATCCACGTGAGCAAAGGACGCATCCAGTTTTCTGTTTTTAAGATCGTATTTACTCGTAATAACAACAAGACGAACTTCTCTATTAGCTTTCCCGGCATCTTTTTCTACAATACTGAATTGCTGAGCTAGAGACGAATCGATTTTTCCAGATTTAGGATCAGTTACTCCTGTTGTTATCAATATGTTTCCAGTCCTGTTATCGACGTACGCTTGTTTCGGTTCTTGTTTACCAGTTTTGGGGTCAATATAATCGATCTTCCCTGTTTTCGGGTCTAAGACCCCATAATTTGAGGTAATTTTGCCGTCTTGGCCTACGAAAGCTTTAGAAACATCAAAGTGGCCGTGAGAAGCATCTAACTTTTTATGCTTGCCATCGTATTTACTCGTGATGACAACCAAGTCAACTTCTCTGCCGGGTTTAGATCCCACTTTATCGTCAGATTTGTCGACAAAGCAATATTGTTCTGCCAATGTCGGGTCGAGTTTACCGGTTTTGGGGTCGATTACACCAGATGTTACTAAAATATAGCCTGTTTTAGAATCAACATGGCCGCTCTTAACTTCCTGTTTGCCGGTAGAAGGGTTGGTGTATGTAATTTGACCGGATTTTAGGTCAATCTGTTCTTTCTCTGTTTGTATTTTACTTGTGGGTTTGTTTATAACTCCCTTGGTCACAAGTACTGTTCCGTTTGCGTCATCTAGTTTCTTTCCTTTAGGGTTAAATCTAGACGTTATAATGACAACTTCGATTTCATTATCCTTCGGTTTGACGGCGGCTACCGGGACGACTGTGGCGGCCATCGGAGCCTCGTGCATCAACCTTTCGGCATCGAGCAGCGCTAGAGTAGGATCAACAATGCTCTTAGGTGCTTTAGCCTGCTCCTTTAAAGCGGCCGACTGCACGTAGTCTAATCCAGGTGTGATTAGTTTATTGTCGGCTTCTGTTGGTGTTTTGCGTTTTTCTGCGCTTTCCGCTACTTTTTTATCTTCTCCAGGAGCGTAGTTGAAGGCGAGTCCAGATTTTCGTGTGGTCGGGCTTTGGTTTTCGTTAAGAGCGCGTTGTCGTTCTTCAGAAATGGGTTCCCTCTCGTAGCTGAATGCTCCTGAGATGTAAGGTTTTCTGGTCGGACTTCTCTCTGTGTCGTTATATTCGTAGGGTTTGGTGTACCCTGGTTTGTCGGGAGAGGACTCCGAGCGCGGACTCCTTTCCAGAGTGCTGTCCATATTGGAGCTCTCGTTGGAAGTATCGAGAACGGCAACCTTGGGCTTTTCTTTGCCTTTCTTATCTTTCGGCGATTTAGGTATTTTAGGCGATTTCTCTTCTTTGGGCGATTTGTCTTTCTTGCCGAACAAACCGAATCCTCCGGCCTTTACGGTAGGAATGGGGAGAGGAAGAAAAAAAAACAAAATATAAATAATGTACAAAACCAAAAAATATTGCAAAATTAAAGATAACACATGCCCTGTCCTCGTGAATACGGACTCCTGCACTTAAAGCAAAATATATAATCGCAAAGCAAATGCTTAGAGTCCACTTATCAGTATAAAATATTAATGATTTTCTCTTATTTTGGAAATTTAATTAAAATGTAGAAGCGTTCAGACCAAAATTAATAAAAATCCTTTACTGGGATTATATTATTGTTCTAAATTATAGGAAAATGCAATATACCGATAAGTGAACTTCCTTCAAATACTGTAGAGGAGTCATTTTATTTACAAGCAGAATTCTACTTGAGCATTTAAAGATGTTCGGCATTTAGTTTATTACAACGCCGTCTATCAGTACGTGGGGTATTTATGCTTGTACAAAATATTGTTATAAAGCTTATGCGATTTATTTTATGCCAAGTTACAAGGTTGCCTCCATATGTGGACGGCAAGATATTGGTGAGATATTTAGTGGTACTGACCCTAGATTTCTTGGGAGTCACTTCAAAGTTATTCATCAAACCAGGCTCGCTCAGTGTGTCCGTGCCTGCAAATAATAACACATATTATATGGTTAGAATTATGCAAAGAAAATGTATCACCACGACCGTTATGATGCCACGAAAAGTATCTAAACGGTATAGTATTGTTTACCATTCTCTGGCGGTCTCCTCTGGTCGGCTCGCTCCTCCTTCCTGTCTGCGAGCACCGGCATCACCTTCACCGCACCCGCTGGCAACTTCTGCAATATTACCAACACATATATTAACCATACGTCAGCCAAAAATGACATGTACATATATATGTATCAGGAACGGATTACTTTTTTAGCGGTTTAGAAGTTTGACCTTTATCCTTCATCATCATCATTACAGCCCCTAGACTACAGCCCCCTAGACCTCCACTGCTGGAGTTGGGCCTTCCAGAACATATATCTGGAGATTTTAGCCTACACTCGCCACGCTGGCGAGGATATGATGTCAATATTTTAATGACAATTTATTAATAATTCCACAAGTTGGTATTAGTGGAACCGGGACCGACGGCTTAACGTGCTCTCCTCCTCCCGCAGTACGTAAGGAAAATGTATTTCTCATTGGTACATGCCGGGTGGGTTTGAACCGACCTTTGTAGGATTTAAGGAACGCGTTCTTACAACCGAGCCACCACCGCTCTTAATATGTTCCTAATGTTCTTCAACATTGACTGTACTTTTTTTAACACATTTTAACTAACATTTTAGATAAAGCAACAGGGTGAATGATTTGTAAAAAAAAAAAAATTCTGAAAAGGATTTTTTATATTATTGTATTAGTTTATTAAGAGTGAATGTGTATGTATGTGTGTGTGTGTGTGTGACCTTGTCAGCGAGATATTCCCCCTCGAGTGAGCTGGCGGAGGACACGCTGACTGTACCTCCAGACCGACGACGTAACTATCCGAGCAGCGTGCAAGTTTACGGTACAAATAACTCAAATT